>JARYGA010020403.1:0-21521 GCA_030545235.1 Helianthus tuberosus
GAGAAGACTATAAGGTGGAACGATTTGCCCGAATCTACACCGATGAGATCATTTGTCGACATGGGATGCCTCGCGACATCATCTCTGACCGCGATGGTCGGTTTACCTCGCGTCTTTGGGAGACATTTCAATATGCTCTCGGTACATCGCTTAATCTAAGTACCGCTTTCCATCCCCAAACTGACGGTCAGACTGAGAGAATGATTCGTACCCTTGAAGACATGCTCCGTTCGTGTGTCATATATTTCGGTGGTAATTGGGACGCATACTTACCTCTAGTCGAGTTCTCGTACAATAACAGTTATCATTCCAACATTCAAATGGCACCATTTGAGGCATTGTATGGAAGAAGATGTTGATCGCCTATTGTATGGCACGAGATCGGGCACTCGCAATTAACCGGTCCTGAGCTATTGCAAGAAACGACTGACAAAATCCTCCAAATATGAGACAATCTACTAAAAGCTCGGAGTCGGCAGAAAAGTTACGCCGATAGACGACGCAAGCCCCTTGAATTTGACGTTGGTGACTACGTACTCCTAAAGGTTTCACCTTGGAAGGGTGTGGTCTGATTCGGCAAGAAAGGAAAGCTCGCGCCTTGATACGTTGGACCCTTTAAGATTCTGGAAAGGATCGGCAAAGTGGCCTACAGACTCGAACTACCGGAGGAACTTAGCAACGTCCACCCGACTTTCCATGTTTTGAATCTCAGAAAGTGTCTAGCTGAGCATGATTTACACGTTCCACTCGAAGATCTGCAAGTGAACGAAACATTACACTTCGTGGAAAAGCCTGTCGAGATCATGGATCGACAAACCAAGCAGCTCAGACGCTCACGCATTCCCATCGTGAAGGTTCGCTGGGAAGGCAAACGAGGCGCAGAGTTCACTTGGGAACTCGAAAGTGACATGATGGCGGAGTACCCGCAGTTGTTTGTTATGGCTTCGGCCTAATTTCGGGATGAAATTCCCTTAAGAAGGGGAGGCTGTAACACCCCGTGTTTCGAAAGTTAAAGTCAAAGTCAAGTTTGACTGTTTTGAGTTCTTTGACTTGTAGAAGATCTATTTATTTTATTGCATTAGCTGTATTATGTGGAGTACTTATTAATAATCGAGATTTAATCGCTATTTATCGCATGATTAACGCTTATCGCATCGCACTCGCAACTCGAATTTACGCACTTGGGTTATGGTTTGATATGTGTGTGTGCCCACTATGTGTTACTTGTGTATGTTTATTTATGTTATATGTGGTGATCAATCGAAACCCAAATCGCAACGCAATCGCAATCGAATCGCAAACGCTAAACGTAAGTTAATTAAGATGATTGTATGTTAGATATAGTAGTTGGGATTAAAAGTAATTTGAAGAGGAAACTCTATCGCATCGCTCGAATCGCATCGCAACGCTCGACACTCGAACCAAAATCGCAAAACTCATCGGGCCAAGCAAATGGCCAGCCGACCGAGTTGCCACCCGATCGGACTGCCATCCGATCGAGGTGCCACTCGACCGAACGGCCATCCGACCGAGTTACCACTCGATCGACCAGCCACTTATTCCCCTTTCCACTTTGGGAAACCCTATAAACACCTCACTTGTTACCATTTTTGGTAATGACATTTTCTCTCTGCTCAAACCAGCCACCCTCAAGCACTTTTCTCTCGATTTCTCTCAAATCTTGTAAGTTTCCAACCTAAATCTTGTACTATCTTGACCTACACGCACTCCTACATCTTTCTATCTTTTGAATCTCAACTTTTAACCGTGAAATCACTAGATTTGAGGTGTTCTAGGATGATGTCATCATGGTGTTCTTAGGAACTTCATGTTTTGGCTTCAATCCACCAAGAACAACTTTAATCTGAACGATTTCCACAAGAATAAACAAGGATCTTGCTTAGATCTGAACATATTCACGGTGAAAGGGATTGAAAGATGGTTTTTCTAACTTTCTTTCAACTCTTTTACACTCAATGCACTCAAAAACCGATAGAATCGGAGCTTGTTCTAATCTTCTACTCCTTGTTGATGTGTTGGTTTAAGATCTGGATTCGATCCAAGAGATTACTGATTTCAGGTTAGACATGAAACACCGTCTCGAACAGTTAAACTGGTCGGACTAGGGTGATTCCTGTCCGATCGGGTTACTAAGTCTTGATGAGGTTTCTATTGTTTAGCACGCTATCAAACAGTCTCGAAAACACGCAAACTACCAAAACAACCAAGGAAGAAGACGACCAGGTCATCTGGGACGGATTGCCGTCCGATCGGACTGCCACCCGACCGGACTGCCACCCGGTCGGATTGCACCTTGGGTCCCACACTTAACTTTTATTTCAACATTTGAAGTTTTGAACATTGAACGAATTGTCGTCCGATCGGATTGCCATCCGATCGGGTTGCCACTCTACCATGTAATGTTTGACTTCAAACACTTAAACAATTTTCAACATGTTCAGTACGTATGGCTTGCCACCCGATCGGATAGCCATCCGATCGAGTGATCGTCCTGCTGTGAACTTGTTCTCAACCTGAGAGGCCTCGCCAATCGGATCGCCGTCCGATCGAACGACCGTTCGATCGACCGACCTGAAAGGTAGAGATACTTCTCTATTTTCAAAATGCTACAACGAAAACTTCAAAGGTCAAACCATCATACACAAACACATCCATCCCAAACGAGGTAACAATCCACTCACATGGTCATCCGATCGGATGACCATTCGAACGGATTGTCACCCGCTCGACCGGCCCCTCGATCGGATAGCCACACGATCGGATTGTTGTTCGACCCACTGACACCTTGTTCGTTTTACGCGCCGCTTATCGTTTATGCTATCGTTAACTGTTCAGGCTAATTTTGCTCTAAGCGCTCCCTTCAATCCATCATCGCTGTGAGTATACTCGAACCCTTTTTGCTTTACGCACTTTTGGGAGTTACATACGTTACTTATGCTAAATCACATCGAACACACTACGCAATACTTTAACGCTAACCGTTACTGCATGTTATACGTGACTTAATGAATGCTTGTTTGTTATGTTTACACATGGAATGCTGTCTACCTGCCTTAGCAACGGTAGTACTATTAGTTTGGACTCAGCACCTGTTCACTCAGGGGTTGTTAAGGACAATTAGTTACATGGCTCATATTGGTGAGTGTGTATCGTGCACTGCCTTGGGCAGTCAACCCGCATTCATTGGAATTGATAGGTTCATGTCGATAACTAAAGTGCTTCATTTCACACTGTGTACGTGCTGGTTATGCGCAAACGATTTCGAACTCTATTGTATCTATTAAACTTGTATGCTCACCTTTACACTATGTGTATTGACTTTTACTTTAACGTATGTGGCAGGTGCTTAAGGTGTTTAGATGCTTTGCTTGCTGTGAAATCGAGGCTAGGAAAGACCTAGAACAATAATAAATTGTCTGTACTTAAAATCTGAGTTGTCAAAACAGAACAATTTGACTAGATTTTGCCTGTAGTAATTATGTTACTTTTTATGTCATGGTATGGGACGTGATGCTTTAGATAATTGGTAATCATAGTCGTTATGGAAACTTGTGGACAATCTGTTTCGCTCAGTGCCACGCCCCGATGTTTCCGCCATCGGTTGGGGTGTGACAGATAGGTTACGGACGGTTTGGGTAATATTGTTAGCGGCCATCTACAAAATTTTACAAGGTTCAATTTTAGTATTTTCGATATTATTATATTTTAATCATTAATACCCTTTTATGTCTCATAGACAATTAATAATTAAAATCTAGAATCCAACGTTACATTTAAATACTGGTTAGGTGACCTTTATCCCATTATTTAAATTAACAAGGTAGTCAACGTTTGATGGTTGCAACCCTTTGCAACTTCTAGCCATATGGGATCGGTTAAACATCTTTATGTTTAGTTGGCATGTTTAATCCCATCAACACCTTTGTTCCCCATGCTTTGGTGACCCTAAGTTCATGGTTTCCAAATCAAGTCGTCCAACTTACACACACATGTGAGTTTACACATATAAGTGGTTAGGTGTCCTTTATCCCACAAACATGGTAACCCCACCTCAAATATACAAGTTCCCTCAAATGTGGTTTGGTGACCTTTATCCCACAAAGAGTTCCCAAGTGATTCGAGTGTTGTATAAAAGGATGGTGTTTGACTTGTATTATAAAAGGGGTTTTTATTTTTCAAAATTCTAGTTTAGAAAAATTTTATATACCATATATTTTCATGCATTCAAATCAAAGGTACTTTAGTTTTTTTTTTTTTTAAATAATTTGAATTTCAATCACCAGGGCAAATTACATAAGAATAGCAGGTAGACGAGCAACAAACTGCGCCGCCATCCCTTTCTGAATAGAAAACCCTAATCTACTAAAAACAAAGCCTCGCCCCTGAGGGGTCAAAAAGTTGCTGTGGACTACACGCTGAACTCTGGACAAGAAACGAACTGCCTCTGGCGCCAAAGAGCCAAACGTGAAAACCAATTTTCATGGTTCTTTTAATAAAACCCATTTTATTATAAAATCATTAACTTTTAATAAAATCTTTTATTAACCATTTTAATGATTTTGTTAAGAACCAATTTTAAGCTTGTTACGGATTATTAGTTGTTAAGCATGCATATCCAAATATCATCCAAACAACCATAAATAAAATAACCATACAAGCACAACACATATATAAAAAAGGTGCATAACCATAGCCAACTATTTTGATCACACTTGTTAGCCGAAACAAGTGTGTCAAAAGGTCCTTCCTAAAGGGTGAATATGGACACAAATAATGTGTCGTTGAACTCCCACTTGATCCAGCATCCAAATACTTCAAGTCTTCTTTTTGTGTTGTGATTTCTTCACATTCTTTGGGATTCCAAATGTCTTTTATATTCAGCTCCAAACTCCTTTGGACTTAAAAAATGTGTTTTGGTTATCGGGCTAAAATCCCGTTAAGAACTATGAAGTCCTTTAGGCCCGAAATTAGCAAAAACCAAAACCGCATTTTTGTGTGCATCTTCTTTTACAAAAGGTATCCTAATACATTTTTCTAGTAAAATAAAATGCACCTAATCTATTTACTTACATACCAAATGAAAATAAATAAATTACATATTTTTACAAATGGAAGACAAAAATAATAATTATTACAACCCATTGAATAATTAAATACAAATCACAAACACAAACATTCAACATGTTCACATAAGGACATGGCTAGGTTATGTACACCAAAATATATATATCCACATATATATAAAAATCAAGAAGCAAAAATGGTTTCCTTTTTACAACCTACATTTTTCGGCCAAGAATGAAAAAACCGAAAAATGTGGGTTTTTGTCCAAACAAAACAAATCATCCACATGATATAATTTTTTCAAGATTCCTTTATGCATGTAGGAAATAAATCTTGAAAAAACAAAAGGAAAACCATGGATAAAATTTTGGCCATAGGGTTTCTACAAACCCGAAAACCCGAAAATTTTAAATCCGATGAAGCATGCACTCATATAAGCGGTTCTAGATGCCATTGTTGTGTTTTTCACATGTTTATCAAAGTAATTTTATCCAAATAAAATTAAAACGCAGCGGAAAAAGATTTAAAACATGTTACTTTACAAGATTTTAAACCATTTTTAAATGCAAAACCTAATAACCGGATCCATATATGACATGCATGCTATCAAAATGAAACCATAGGGTGTTTTAAGAAACAACATTTCAAAGAGCAAGGAGATGGAAGATGATGATGATTCTTGGATAGTAGCTTCCAAACAAGAAAGCCTCAAGCTAGTATACCCCAAGCTTCCAACGAACACCTTATGTTGCTAGGATTTCTACACTCGTAAACTCACTCAAAATCCCTCTTGACAACCACCTTTGGCCGAAATATTGAGAGAGTTTTTTTGAGTTCTTGCAACTTGAATTTAGTGTGTGTGTGTGTGAGAGAACATGCAATCTAGTTATGATCTTCCATGAGATTTGTTGCATGTATAGGAAATAGGAAAACCCACTTTGGGAACCCCCATGTGGCCGGCCATAGGGCCACCATTTTGGTCCAATGAAAATTTTTCATTTTTCATTTTAAGTCTTGTATTATATATTTATAACTTTTATAAATATAACAACATATATTATAAGACTTTTATGCAACAAATCATAACTTTTATAATGTTATTTAACCCATTAAATAACATGATTAATTATTCGCTCAAAATAAATTATCCATATAATTTATTAGTTTCTCAAGTGCAATTATTTAGAAAACCAATTTCTAAATATTCTAAGTGTTAATATTTATTTGTTTGATCATATCATAAATAAATATTATAGGTGTTTGTCTAGCTTGTTATTGGGTATGACCCGACTTGGATCATAACGTACTAGCCACATCAATTTTATATGTGTCTTGGGCATACAGAGTCCAACACGAAGCTCTCTCGGCAAACCAAACGGATCAAATTAGATGGTTAAAGTATGATTGGATTAAGTAATACGGGTTTTAAAAGAACGATTAAAATCGTTTGGTATATCATAGAAAATGGGTCAAACAATGTTTGGAATAAACATGGTTGCCAATGAAGTGAAGGTCCTCACTCGACAACCAAACGGGTCAAAACTATGTTTTTAAAACAATGATGTATGCAGAGACTTGGAAGTCACATAATGTGCTAGTGACAAAGTGCGTAAGCCAAGTAATGGATATACTAAGTTTGACTTAAGGAACCCTTGGTGTTGGGTCAAACAATCCATGGTTAAACTTGAAGATGAACATATGAAGCATAATGTGAACTTGAAATATGAAATTTTATGCATAAACTTGTATCTTGAAGTAATAAAGTGTGTGTAGAACTAATTTTTTAAACTAAAACTCATGGAAAGTTTGTTAAAAATTTAACATAAAGGTTCTTTATGAAAGATCTAAAGCTATAAAGCATGGATCTTGAAAGATCCGATCCATGGTTAAACATGATGTTAAAAATAATGATCTTTCTAATAAACATAAAAGTGGTCTTAGAACATGATTTACAAAGTTTTGAAACCCTAAAACTCATGGACGATTGAGTCAGTGGATTAAAGTTTTATAAAAGTTTGTTTAAAAATCACAAGAACACTTATTTTTGGAAAGATCATAATATGTTAAGTGTAGATCTAAAAGACTACACATTCTTAACAAGAAACAAGTTCACCATGATGTTTCATATGAAGAAATTAGTATATGTTGTTGGTGATTATTGTTTTGGTGTTGAAAAGAAAATAAACACATGTTTTGAAAACATAGGAAACCTCCATTTTTAGGGGAAACTATGTCAAAATTTTATAATTTTTATAAAATTTTGACACTTAGAAAAATATAAGTTTTGGTGAAACTTATTCCTTAAAAATTCACCTAAAAATATTTACCAAGGTTTCCCTAATTTTTGTGTAAAATTACAAGTCAAGAAATGGTGATTTCTTCAAGTTAAAATTAATATTAAGTATGTATATTTTTAGGGAATGTATATATATATATATAGTGATCACCAAATTTTGTGCTAAGTGTATATTATGAGTATTATGTGTAGTAGTGTATTAGGACTTGAAAATACACTAAATACTCCTAAGGAATAAAAATACAAAAATACACATACAAAATACATGGGCAAATACAAGAAAATATATTTCTTCACATATTATTTAACTTGGACAAGTTATGAACTAAAAAATATATTTTTGGACAAAAATATATAACCGATACCAAGTATTGGAATTTATACAAAAATCGGGTGGATAACAAGAATAACCATATATATATATATATATTTTTAAATGACAAAATATATATAATTCATACAAATCTTAAAAATATATTATTTTTAAGAAATATAACTCTGGAAAGTAATAAAAATCAAAGTATTGATTTTGGTGAATGATACAAAATACACAAGTATTTACATAAAATACAAGTATACTTTCCTAAGAATACTTGTACAAAAAAAAATAATATTAGAAATATTATTTCACAAAATACTTATACTTATTTTTGAGAAAATAATATAAGTAACATACATGAAGAGTTAAAAATATAAATTATTTTTAACAACCTATTACCTCGAAAAGTATACATAAACAAAAGATGGTGACTTGTGCTTGCGTAATACAAGTCCAGGGACTAACATTAATAGAACACGTATAGGTCACGACGCTACCGGTGAAGTTTACGATGCAGGAAATGCAAAGTTGTGAGTTCATGTCCCCATTTTTAAACTTTTACTTGTTTTCTAAACTTGGGGAAAATACATGTGTTATGGTATGTTGAATACAAAAAAACTAAGGAATGATACTTTGGGTCATGTCACGAATAGGGTGCCATAAGCACCATTAATCAGTTACATACCAAGACCGCGGAACAAAAGGTTAGATCTAATGGGTTTCAGGCAACCACACTCTTGGCCACTCTTTTACCAAGCAGTGCTTTTGTGTCTCTAGTCGTGAATTGACAGTCGTGAATCAACAACTAAAAATGCCTATGGTTGGGATGCTTCCTATGTCGTTACATATGTTAGTGGCCTCACGAACCATTAGCGATCTCCTATTCCTTATATTTACATTTATACTTATTTTCATACAATTACATATCATGTTTTCCATAACGAATGCTTAAATGTTTTCACAAATCTGCATGAATTCACACCAACATTATGTTGACGATTTTCCAAAACTCACATGTATTTCAGGTAACTAAAGTGGATGTACGTATAGTCTTACTCTTGCTCAGGGATGTCGTTTATGTTCTTAGCTATGTTGTGTCAAGACTCCGATGCCTGTTTTTGTGGGAATTGGTTATTATATTCCATCCTATGTGGGATATAAGAATCAAAACCTTGTCGTGCGTCTTTAAATAAAGTTGTGAACTTTTCAGACAATATGTTATCTTGTGATGTAAACACTTAACTTATGTTATGTTTTAATTATGTAATGTTATTGGCATTTGGAGTTATTTTACGAGCATGTAGTATGTTTACCAGTCGTATGCAATGAGAACCTTTCAGGATCACACCTCATGCTTCCGCCTTAGAAAGGGGTGTGACAGAATACAGAAAAGAGAGGATTAGATGTCAGCTTAGATTTCAAATGGATGATGTGTTATAGACCTACTCACTACTCAACTAGCTGAAACAATCAAACAGTTGGCCAATAGACCCCAGTCCCCAAACTCATCACAAATAACACTTATCCCTAGAAAGCCATCTGATCCACAAATACTAAAGTGGAAGTCATCCTCATACACCCACGTATTGACTTTGCTCAGATAAGATGGTAATGTTGAAAAGATATCAAGGAAGGATGCATATGGTCTGAATGCAGATGACCTTCAAGATCTATTGAACCTTCAATTGATTAGGGATGAAGAAGACATAGATTCCTTAGATTTTGAACTTCAATTCAAAGGTCAAATCAGGGAACTGTTGATGAGGAAATAAAGATCAGAAATAATGAAGGGTTTTGGCATCATGTGTTCTAGGGGGAGATTGTTGGCTCACGTGAAACTTCCTTGAGAATAGATGATACAAAGCCAAAACTGCTCTGCAACAACCGATCCTTAATAAATAGTGCTTTGAATTCTAGTCCCTCCAATGGCAAATATATCTAACAACTGATGGCTCTAAGGTCTGTTAAATGCAAAAGCTCTGATGAAGTGTAAAGACTGTTGAAGACTAAACCACTGAAGAAGTCAAAGATCTGTTGGAAGTCAAAGGACTGATCAACCTTTGTGGAAAGCACTGCTAAAGCTACATCTGCGGTTGAGCGCATCAGAAGATAGCATCAACATCACTTTAGTAATCAGTGTTTAATGTAACCGTGTTTTGTATTAAGCAGTGTTTAGAGTCAGTTAGTATTGTTAGATGTCACTGTCTAGGTGACGTCAGCCAAGATGCCACAGTGGTTAGGATAGTACTAAAAATAGACAGTGCATGTACTGTTCTATTAGATCACTTCTCACACACTTACATTTTGTACAAACAATCACTGTGATCTCAGGCTGATTGGGAGTTGTAATTCATGCATACATGAATCTTTTGTGTATTCAAATCATTCAACAAAAGTATACATGATGAAAGCATTTCTTCCCTTGTTTGTGTTATAAAGTTTTTCTTCATTTCCGCTACAATTGTTCATTTGTTTATCATTTCCATTAATCATTTTATAAAACAACAAAAACAAGTAAACTCAGATCCTAACAAGAACTGGTAGGAAGTTTCCAGGGTTGCATGGGAATTTGAAGGTTGGGTTGGATAAATCAAAGATTAAGTGTTATAAGTGTAACAGGATTGGTCACTTTGCTAGGGAATGTAGGAGTCAAAACAGTGATCCTATTATCACTCACCCTAGTTCAAGACCTCAAAACACCCAAAACATTGTTCATTAATCCCAATATACCCCTGCTCCTCAAATGCAAAACACTGCTCATTTTGCACACACTGTAAACACTGTTTCTGTCCAGTATGTCCAAACCACTGTTCCTCAAATCCAATATTTGCAAACATCAGCACCCCAGGTCCAAGTGCAAACTGCACCACAAGCTGCACAAACATCTGCTCCAGCAGAAGCCTCTTTACACAAGGCTTTGTTGATTGGAGTGGCTTACCTAAGGACTTAACTGATGAAAATTTTGCCCTAGTTGTTAATTCTGATAAATTTTGTTTTATGGCATTAGAGACAATACCTGAAGGGCTTGAATCTGAGGAAGTGGAGTCAAATCTGAGGAGGTAGAAGAAAACGCTGAAACAAATGTTACTGCAAAAATTGTTGGTGAACAGATGTTAGAAGAAACGGTTGATGAACCTCTGTTGGAACCTCTGGCTGACCCATGGGATTCCAGTGTGTGTGATGGTGAATGTGATTGTGCCATGATGGCTGCTGCTAAGATATCACCTCAAGTATTAAAAGACTTATGTTCAAATAAATGCATTATTGCTTTTGCTAACATAAAAGAGGTGAATGAAAACCTTAGAAAAAGATCTTAAATGGTAAAGTACAATTTGAGAAAACTTTTAAAGAGTTAAAATCCAAATTGTTTGAAAAGGAAAGTGAAATCAGTAGCTTAAAACATGAATCAAGCATAATCAAAGATCAACTCCAAACAATGGTAGAAAAATACCAAATTTGCAAAAAGGAAATTGAGTCTACCCAAATCACTTGTGAAAAGTTGGTAGAATCTTTTAAAGGTTATGAGTTGATGCTTGAGAAGCAGATCAAAAGCAATGTGAAATTTGGCATTGGATTTAGGAAAAATGACCAAATTTATAAAAACACTGTTGTAAATGAATCTGGCTTAGTTGAAGTAATACCCACAAATTTGGCTGGTCAAGAGATAAAAGTCACTGATAAAAATGGAAAGAAAATTGTTTTAGAAAAAACAGAGGGATCCTCAACTTTTGAGGAAATTGAAAAATATCAATTCAGACCCACTTGGTCTGATGAATGTGACATCCTTGAAAATTTTAAGCCAATGGATTTTTCCATAATTGAAGGTGTCAAAGCACCCAAGGTCAAAATCATTCCTTTAAAAGACATCCCGGCAGAGGTTACAAACTCTGTTGAAAAGGAAGTTGAAAAAGGAAGAGAAAAAAAAATCAAAAACCTGTTTTGCGATTTCTGTGAAAAGAAAAATCATGCTACAAAATATTGTTTTCTTCTAAAAGCATATGACATTAACAAAACAAGTGTGATTGTGCTTGCACCTCATTGCACAATTTATGGAAAAACAAATCATCAAACTTAACAGTGTGTTTATCTTAAAACTTTTGAAATCAAAAGAAAATAGATCAAATAAAAAACACTAGAGAATCCACAAAAACCAACCTCCAAAAACTAACAGACCTTTGTCCCTGTCCTAACACCTGTTACAAAACAGCTGAATGCAACCTCTGTTCCCAGAGAGGTTCAAGTAACAGATGCTCCACCTACAAACAAATTCCCAAGGGGACATGGTCAACCACCATACCAAAAGGTCCCTCATAGTTATGAAGCCTACAAAAGGCCTTCTAAACCAAAAATGAATAGGCATCCTTATGGTTATCATCATTTGACAAGAGATGGTCCTCAGCAGTGGTTACAAAAATCTATCCAAACATCTTACCAAACCATTGTCCATTCTCCTGGACTTAAGACTGACAAGTCTGTGACCCCATCCAAAGCCATCCTGGCTTTGGAGACTCACCTTAACTAATTTGTTACTTTATGTGTAGGGAGCTTCTGCATGCTTAGATAGTTTATGGTATGTAGATAGTGGAGGCTCCAGGCACATGACTGGATATAGAGCCCTACTCAAAGATTTCAAAAAAACATGGAGGGGGTGATATATCCTTTGGTAACAATTCAAAGGGGAAGGTGTTGGGGTCAGGGACTATTCAGGCTGGGAAACTCAAGTTTGAAAATGTCAATCTTATTGACAATCTTAAATTTAACCTCCTTAGTGTTTAACAAATAAGTGATAAGGGCTATGGGTCATTCTTCACTAAGGAAACTTGTAAGATTGTTGGGCTAGAAGTGGTTAAAAAGATTAAGGAAATCATAGCCTGGAGCAAAACACAACTTGTTGCTCATAGGAGTGGCAATGTGTATGTGGTTGATATGTTGAAGGATAATCTAATGTCTGATGTCTGTCTGTCCTCAGCTACCTATACCAAAGAGACAGAACTATGGCACGGGAGACTTGGACACACAAATCTTAAAGCTATCACCACACTATCAAAACATGGCCTTGTGAGAGGTCTCCCACCAAAACTTTTTACTTGTGATGAGCATTGTGTTTCCTATTTAAAAGGTAAACAACATAAAAGCTCATACACGTCCATTGAAGAGTCCAAAACAACCTAGTGCTTACAAATGTTGCACATGGACTTGTTTGGCCCTGTAAAAATCATGAGTCTGAAAAAGAAAAGATATTTTCTTGTTATTGTTGATGATTTTTCAAGGTTTACTTGGACTTACTTTTTACACTCTAAGGATGAGACTACAGGTATTTTACAAAACTTTGTGAAACAGGTTGAAAAGCAATTTGATATGCCAGTGAAAGTATTTAGAAGTGATAATGGAACAGAGTTTAGAAACAAGGAGTTGGATGATTTATGTGTGTCAAAAGGGATTGTAAGGCAGTAAAGCATCCTAAGAACACCAGAACAAAATGGGGTGGTTGAAAGGAAAAACAAAACTTTGATTGAAGCTGCCGGAACAATGCTTGCAGACTCAGGTTTACCCTTAATCTTTTGGGCAGAGGATGTAAACACTGCTTGCTATGTGCAGAACAGAGTTTTAATCAACAATAGACATCAAAAGACTGCCTATGAAACTTTGTTCAAGATCAAACCACCGATCTCATATTTCGAAATCTTTGGCTACCCAAGTTTTATTCTAAACTTAAAAGAATCAATTTCAAAATTTGCAGCCAAAGTGGATTGTGGTTATTTTCTGGGATACTCAACCACTACCAAAGCCTACAAAGTGTTTAAAACAAGGACTAGGTGTGTGGAAGAGACCTTGAATGTAAAGTTCAATGAACTTTCATCATAAAAAATCCCAGCAAATCCTGTTGAACTGTTTGACCTTGATAAATTTACATTTGAAGATGTGTCTGTCAAGACTAACCCTGCAGGTACACCACAATCTTTCTCACAAGATCATGGATTTGACATTGTGATTCCACAATACAAAGTCACTTCCACCACTAGAGAAGCAGATGTTCAAAACAGCAGCCAAAACTCTGCCATTGCTGCATCAATAGTTGTTGATCAAACCTTTGCCACTTCAGCAAGTCCCACCTCTATTGACAAAAGTCCATCATCTGTGGATAAAAGTCAACATTGTGCCACACCCATTCCTCCTATTCTTCCACCTCCATCTCCAACAGATGTTGGCTCTTCAAAATTGCCAACAGATGTTAGCTCAGATGATTTACATCTGCAGCCTTTACCATTCAATGCCATTGTTCCATACAAGGGGGATCTAATCTTCCTTAATCTCATCCACCAGACCAAATCATTGGCAACATCACTGAAGGGGTTCTCACAAGAAGTTAATCCCAAAACATCTGTCTTTTTGCTGACTTTCTATCACTCATCCAACATGTCAAGCACCGAGAGGCACTGAAAGACAACAGTTGGGTAGAAGCTATGCAAGAGGAGCTCCAATAGTTTAAAAGACAACAAGTATGGGAACTTGTACCACTGCCAAAGGATGTATGTCCAATTGGACAAAGTGGGTCTTTAAGAACAAAACTGATGAAAGGGGCATTGTTGTCAAGAACAAAGCCAGGTTAGTGGTTCAAGGCTTTAGACAAGAAGAGGGCATAGATTATGATGAAACCTTTGCTCCTATGGCAAGACTTAAGCCATCAGATTGTTCTTAGCCTTTCTTGTCAACCACAACATCAGGGTGTACCAGATGGATATAAAATGTGCATTTCTTTATGGAAAGATCCAAGAAGAGGTATATGTTTGTCAACCTCCTAGTTTTGAAGATGCCATTTATCCTGATCATGTCTACAAGCTCAATAAAGCTTAGTATGGCTTGAAACAAGCACCTAGATCCTGGTATGAAACTCTTTCCACCTTTCTAATTTCCATTGTGTTTACAAGGGGTAACATTGTTTTTGAAATGGAAAGGGAGGGATCTGATGATTGTCCAAATTTATGTTGATGACATCATCTTTGGATCCACATGTACCTCCATGTGTAAAGAGTTCAGAAAACTCATGATAGCAGAGTTTGAGATGAGTGCCATGGGTGAACTTCAATGCTTTCTTGGTCTCCAAATTAAGCAGTTGCAAAATGGAACATTCATTCATCAAAGCAAATATGTAAAAGAACTTTTAAACAAATTTGAGATGAATGATTGTAAACCATGTAGTACACCTATGGCAACCACAAAGCTTGTCACTATTGATGAAAAAGATGACTTGGTTGATCAAACAATGTATAAAAGCATGATTGGGTCTTTATTGTACCTAACTGCATCTAGGCCAAACATCATGTTTGCAACATGTGTTTGTGCAAGATCCCAGTCAGTACCTAGGAAGTCTAATCTCATTGCTGTGAAAAGAATATTCAGATACATAAAAGGTGCTCCCATACTTGGTATATGGTATCCTGCTAATGGGAATATCAAGCTTTCAGGTTTTCCAGATAGTGATTTTGCTGGATGTAACACAACAAGGAATTCCACTTCAGGGGGGTGTCAATTTCTAGGCAATTGCTTAGTATCTTGACAAAGCAAAAAAGCAAGTAGCTGTTTCCACATCCACTGCTGAAGCTGAATATATAGCTGTTGCAAGCTGCACAGCCCAACTGTTGTGGCTTCAAAACCAGTTGCTGGATTTTGGTGTAACTCCTCTAAAGACTCCTCTCATTTGGATAGTCAGGCAGCTGAAAACATCATTAAAAATATAGTATCCCATTCAACCACCAAACACATTGACATCAGACATCACTTTGTGAGGGATTTCTATGAAAAAGGTTTGATTTCTCTGCATCATGTTCCAACTAAGGATCAGCTGGTAGATGTGTTGACAAAAGATTTAGATACATCTACCTTTGAAAGCTTGATCTCGGGGATTGGCATGCTAAACATGGATTAAAAGGCAAAACCTTGTTTTCCAGGAATAAACAGCATTAAAATGTTTTCAGAATATCAAAAATCCATCCTTAAAAATAGCTTAAAATGAAAATTTTTCATGAATCCCTAAAAGTCTGTCCATAACTAGGGCTGAAAACAAACCAAACATTCGATGAACAGCTCGTGAACCGTTTAATGGGAAGTTCGTTTGTGTTCATGTGTTTATTAAACAAATGGACACGAACAAGAAATTTCGTTTGTTTAGTTAAATGAACAAACATGAACAAAGGTCACGTTCGTTCGTTTATGTTCGTGAACGTTTACTAACGTGTTCGTTAGTTCATTATTTTTTTAGTTTTTATATTTGATTTAAATACTTTAAAATTTTGACAAATTAAATATGTAATAAGTGTCAATGTATTATATCTTCTGCTCATAAACTCTTATTTGTGTTTGTTTGTTTCCATTTGTGTTCATGAATATTAATTTGTGCTCATATGTGTTCATGAATATTAATTTGTGTACATTTGTGTCCATCAACATTCATTTTCGTTCGTTGCCTAAAATTAACAAACACGAAAAAGTTCATTTCCTTATCAAACGAACACGAACATAATATCTCGTTCGGTAAGTGTTCATGAACTGTTCGTGAACACATATATTTCTTAACAAACGAACACGAACAAGGTCTTGTTCGTGTTCGTTTGGTTCATTTGCAGCCCTATCCATAACCACTGTTTTTTAAACCTCTGATTGGCTAAAATTTCACCCTCTGCTGAAAGGTATATCCTCTGTTTTCCATGTACCACTGCTTGGACCACTGTTGGTCTCAACCACTGATTTCTATCCACTGATAGACTAAAATCAACCACTGTTCATTTCACTGTTCCCAATCATTATTGTTGCCCAACAGTGGTTTCCAAACATCTGTCCTCCATTATTCCAACAGAGGTTGCCACGTGGACAGATGTTAGCCGTCAGATCTTTTATACCGCTGCCACGTTAGCATTCACTTTTTCACTTTATAAAACCCTGTTTCATCCCCAAACAGAGCTTTTACTGTCGTCTCGAATTCAAAATTCATCAAAACGGTTTCCACCTTCTTCTTCACAACTTCTTCTTCAACCTTTCGCTAATTTCTCTTCCGATCATGGCTCTGACAATCAAAAGCCCCATAACTATTGTTGCATTTTTGAGAAAACTGATAAAAACACCATATATCACTCAGTAATTGATGTCCTTACATCATCAAAGTATAATGCCATTCTTACTGCCAATGCACCAATTTATCAAGATACACTCCGTGATTTCTAGGAAAATGCGGAAATTCAAGAACAAAAGAAAGTGCCCTATGCAGTAACTTCAAAAGTCGAAGGTACTCTTGTTGCAATAACCCCAACTACCATATCAACAACATTTGGGTTGAATGACCTGGCAGGTAAGACCTCTTTTGCCAAAAATTAACTTCATGCAGAATTGATTGAGAGGGGGTATGAAGGACAGTTAAAAGGAGTTACAATGTTTAACCAAATTTTCCTACTCCTATGAAATTCTTTTTCCATACCCACTTGACATGTTTGTCTGCTAAGACCACTGTTTTCAATGAAATACCTTTAAAAATCCAGTACTTAGGGTATGCAATTTTAACAAAATCTGATTTTAACTACTCCCAAGCACTGTTTTTGGATTTGGTCACATATGTGAAGAACATTAAAAAGGGGCAAATAATGATTTTTTGATGTACCCCAGACTATTAAGCTACTACCTACAAAAACATGTTTCTAAAATGGATTTTGAACAAGGTGTAGCATTTCAAATAAATAGTCTTACTTTTGAACTCGCCTTATGGCCAAAGAATCAACTATTTCAAAAACACAAGCAAAGGGGGATGAGAATCTTTTAGATGAGTCCACATTTGCTGCTCAAACCTCTGTTGTTGAGCCCACTACTCTTGCTGATCACAACACCACAACCACTGTTGTGAAACCCACACCAGCAAGGCCCAAAAAGAAAACTGTTAAATCCAAAAAGCCCACTAAACCCAATAAAAAGGGTCCTCCATAAGATGATATCCCAGAGGTTAACCCAGTGCAACACAAATGTCACTTGAAACCACTGCTGCTACTTCCTCACCGCATGTGGAAAGATCTCAACCCATTGACCAAACTCCTCATGAATCCTCACAAAAGGATCATGTTGTAAGCACAGGGACACCACAAAATGAAACATATCTTTCATTTAAAAATATGCTTAAAAGCCCTTCTCCTGGGGAAATGTCTCTTTCTACACTACAACCTTCTTCTCCAATTTCACCAACCATATTAGCACTGTTTGAAGCAATTAATATTCAGACTCAAAACAGTCACTCTCACCGACCCATTACTGAGAGTATAACCCAACAAATGACTCTTTCTGAACCTATTCAATCTGCTAACCCACGAATGGTTGAGGAGGTTACACCCCTTGAGTTTCACGAAACTCTTGGTGGTAATTCAAGTGGAGCAGCCACTACAACTGTTGAACCCATTGGTTATTAGTTGGACAGTGGTTACATCACTAAGACTCCCTTGAAGGAAACCATTGTTGAGGCTACAACTGTAACCTCTTCTCTAGTGGGAAGTCCCCAGAAGCAAGAAAAAGGGGTATTTGTTTCTGATGATATGGAGTCTTCTCTTGTTATCAAAACAAATACAACCACCATAGGTGGGAATTCGGATGATCCTATTAAGTTAGGTGATGAATTAAGATACAAGGATTTGACAAATAGAATGTCCTCTATTGAAATATATGTTGGGGAAATGAAAGATATGTTGAAGCAGATGTTGGAGAATTCTAAAAGTCAACCTAGCACTCAGCAAATTGCTGATGAGCTATGGAAGTCAGTGTAACCCATTCTCCATGCTCAGAAGAATTTGTCTGATTCCAACCATAAAACTCACATGGAACTTATCAGAGTTATGGTTGAGGCTAGGTATAAGGATACGCAGGCAGACATAAGGGGCATCAAAGAATTTCTGCTCAGAGATACTGGCTCCTCCCCTGCACCAGTCTTTGAAAAAGATGATGATAATGATGATGATGATGCCAAAAAAGGGAAGAAAGATTCTATGAGAACGTTGGAACCTTATTCAAAAGCTACGCCAAAACCAAAGGTCCAATAGCAGCCAAAGTCTGCTAAACCACAACAATCTTCTGCAAAAACTTCAGAAGCTGGAAAGAAAAAAAGGAATTGATTAGACCCTAAACATTCAGGCTGGAGAGAAAGTTTTAGAAAAGCAGAAGAAACAAGATACAGAAGAAAGCAAAGCTTATAATTGGGAAAAAGAACAGGAGGAGAAGAGGAAAAAGGAAAACATTGGTACTTCACAAAGAAGAAAGTCTTTTAGAAATAACAGACCACCAATAGGCACCTTTCCTAAAACCACTGCTACTCCTAAAAGACCTGTATCCACGGATACACCCAAAACCAACCCCATTAACCCAACAAAACCTTCCCAACAACAACCACCTCAAAAGAAGCAAAAGAAAGCTTCACCACCATTTTCCACCACTCACCCAACAGATGCTGATACAACAAAAGTATCAGCAGAGGTTAGCCAATCCTCTGCCTCAATCAATTTCAATACACAACCATCAAACCAACCACCTCCAACACCATAAATATTTCCTTCAGACCCATCTTCACCACCTAAACAACCTCCACCACCAAAATTCGCATATGTACGCAAAAGAAAAAATTTTGTGGTACAAGAAGATGATAAGGAGATTCCATCACCAATCCCCTTATCATCTGTCCCCATTCAAGTCATTCCATCCTCATCACTTCCACCTAAATCCACTTTTAATCCACCCACTGGTTCACTACCAACTGTCATCCCCCTGGCTGTTAAATATCCTCTAGAGTTGCACACAGTTCAAGGTGAATTAGAATCATTTTTCAAAATAGAGGATCCATCTAAAAGAACCTTCCCATCTCTCTGTGGCTTCAGGCTGCCTCAGAACTTGGATGAGTATTTGAAAATGAAAGTAAAGCAGGCTGAGATAATAGCTAGAGAAGATAGCAAAGGGTTAGGTGACAGGAAATACCAAGGTCAACTTTCACATGAGCTTAGCAAAGTCAAAAAGCTTGAAGACTTTTCTACGGACCTTAGTAAATCCATGTCTAAGCAGCCAATTGATACTGAGCTTGAAAGGAACTGAGGATTGACTACATTGATCACATAATGAAGCACAAGCCTTATAAAGCAACCAGGGCTCAATTCAAAGACTAGTCATCAGATGCTCTCTTGGAAGAAATTGACAGAATAACTAAAATGAACAATGATCCTCTGGTTAAGAAAACTCCACCCAATTGGAAGAAAGCGAAGAAAGTGGATCCAGACGAAGCATTAAGGTTTAAGAGAATTAGAGCAGAGCTTGTGGCTGCTGATTATGGATCAGCAAGATCAATTGCCAGATGGTCAAAACTCAACATAGAGGAGACCTACAAATAGCTGGAAGAGCCTAGAGCAAAAGATCCAATAGTTCCTCAAAAGCCAGTTTACCCTACAACCACTGCTGGCAGGCCTCAACAGACCCAAACCTCCAAAAAGTTTTTCTTATCATTTGCTTTACCTGCAAATGCCTTGAATCAATTAAAAAGGCAAAAGCAGACTGATGAGGGAGATGAGCAGAGGTTTGAAGAATACAGAAAAGAGGCAATCAAATGCCAGATTGAATTCCACATGGATGATGCTGCTGACCAACTCACAGCTTAATTAACTGAAACCATCAAAAGGTTGGCAAGCAGACCTCATTCACCAAACTCGTCCCAAATAAGTCTTGTCCCAAGAAAACCATCTGATCCAAAAATACTAAAGTGGAGGTCATCCTCAGACACCCACATGTTGACTCTGCTCATATCAAATGGTGATCTTGAAAGGATAAATATGAAGGATGCATATGGTCTGAGTGCATGTGACCTTCAAGATCTGTTTAACCTTCAACTTGAAAGGGATGATGAAGATGACATGATTTCCTTGGACTTTGAATTACAGTTTAAAGGGCAAATCCGGGAAATGCTTATGAGAAATAATAATCAAGAATAAAGAAGGGTTTTGGCATCATCTGTTCTAGGGGGAATTGTTGGCTCATGTGGATCCCACCTTGAGAACAGATGATACAAAGCCAAAACAGTTCTGCAATCATACAATCCAGAATAACAGTGCTTGAATACCTTCTTCCTTTAATTGCAAGTCATCTAACAACTGCTGCTTCTAATATCTGCTACAAAGCCAAGGTTTGTTGATTGACAAAGTCTGCTGAAGTTAAACCGCTGATGAAGACAAAGGTCTACTGGAAGTAAAGGTCTGACCACCCTTTGAAGAAGGTCTGCGAAAGCTTCGTCAGAGGATAAGAGCTCATCAGAGGATAGAGTCAATAGAGTCTGTAATTAGTGTTTGTAATATAACAGTGTTTAGCTATTAGCAGAGGTTAGAGGTTGTTAGAATTGTTAGATGTCACTGTCTCGATGACGTCAGCAAAGATTCCACAGTGGTTAGGTTTGTACTATAAATAGAACAGTGCATGTACTATTCTATTAGATCACTTCACCCACTTGCATTTTGTACGAACAAACTCTGTGATCTCAGGCTGGGGGGGAGAATTGTATTCATGCATACGTGAATAATTGTGTAATACAATCATTTAACTTAATTATGTTCATGATGAAAGCAAATCTTCCATTGTTTGTGTTATAAAGTTTTTCTTCATTCCGCTGCATTATTTCCATACTTATTATCATCTTCCATTGTTCATCTTAAAACAAACACAAACAATTCAAACTCGGATCCTAACAAGATGAGTGTTATGGTTGAAATTAGAGTGATTATGGGGTAGTTGTGAGCTGCCATTGATGCAGAGTGTGAACATTGGGAG
>JARYGA010020404.1:0-37367 GCA_030545235.1 Helianthus tuberosus
CGATCATATCCATCTCCACTAGGCAATAATGCCCTACACCAATTCAGGAGGAAACCCAATAAATCTAGGAAAAACCCCCCTTGTGAGAATCGAACTCATGACCTAATGGTCATAAGCCTTATCCCACCACCAAGATACCACTAGGCTATAATGCCATGGGTAATTTCAATATCATATCAATTTAACATCAAAGAGATGTACATAGTAATTTAATGTATAGAAAAAGAATAAGAACCCAAACTAACACAAAATTTGTTTCAATTATGTCATTTAGCTACTAAAAACAGAACACTTTTGCTATGCAGTTAATATCGGTTATATCGGTCATATTGGCCCCTTAGTAAAATATCGGTGTCAAATATCGGTTAAAATATTGGTACCAGTATTATCGGCGATATAACCGATAGATATAACACCGATATTTGACCGATATATCACTGATATATCACTGAATTATTGGTGTTAAATTGCTATATATATAAATTCTGTATTATATTAAAATTACCGATATCTCTCCGAGATAACCTATATTTCAAATATCGGTCTGATCCGATATTTTACCGTATTAACTGTATGGTACTTTTGTTAAGTATTCAATAGATATTAACTTCAATACTTCATGTTCTTTTCTTCTTTATTTCAAAAGAATTAGTAATCAATTATGACATCTTCTTTTCACAATTGAATATGAAACTATTGATTTTCTCTGCATAATTGACTGCAAAATTAATGTCGAATTAAATAGAGTTTATCATATGATTAGACTAAGTGGTATGGGGGCCGGCTTAGGCCCGGCGAGGCCCGGCGCCGGTCCCCCACACCGCCCCCCTCATCCCGTCCCGGCGTAACCGGCTCCCCACAGACGAAGTCGACGGGCCATTCTCCTCTCTCCTTCTCTCACATATACCTATACATACATACATATATATATATAAAGAGGTTCATCCCCCACCGGCCACCCCCTAGGTCCATCACCCTCAAGCCCTTCCTACGTGGCGGTGACGTGGCGGCCCATGGGGCTCTCCATACCCTCTGGTCTTACTGATTTTATAAAAATAAATCATAATTTATATTACTTTATAAATAAATTCAACAAAAATAAAAGAGGAAAAAAAAAACCAACCTATCCCATAAGCAAGTCTAACAACAGCACCAATATTATTATTATTATTGTCCCAAACAGGCAACTCCGAATCCGAAAACCTTTGATTATCCAACGTAATAACCTCCATGCCGGAGCTCCGGTAACCACTCTTCCTCTCTCCGCCGTCACCGCCATTCACCTCCGCCGAAGCTCTCACACCCACCACTCTTTTTCTCCCAACACATCTCCATTTATTCAGTCTTATAGTCAACCCAACATCAACCGTTCTGCTACAGCAGGAAGCATAAGACGACGTCGTTGTAGTTTGAACTCGAGTAATCACAGGAATCTCCATGAAACGACGTAGTTTTTAGTTCTACAGAAAAATCATAGTATTATTATTGCAAAGGTTGTTTGTTTGGTGATCTAGTAGGATATGTGGTCGGAGAGAATTGAAAGAGGGTGGAGAAAAGTCAACGTGATGATCATGAGATCAACGGTTAGGAATAGAGGCGTGATTAAAAACTGGTGAGTTTTTTGTGGTCCACAATCCACTGGTTTGGATTCATCGGATTGAGATTTGGGATAGCCAATGGGAACTTGACATGTGGAGATAATGCTTCTTTTTTTTTAGATATTAAAAAGAGTTAAATACGTTAACAGAAAAAATAATGAAGTTAACTTAGTAGACTAAAATGACAACGATGAAATCTTTTTGGACCCACAGGCAAAAAAATGAAAACTTTGAATTAAACTGATAAAATAGCCCAAACCACATCGACTAAAATGGCATTGAACTCTAATACTCTATTAAAAATGTTTAATGATTTTGATAATGTTTTAAAGAAGGTTTTAAAAAGCGGACCACCTATCTATTTAGTCATGTACCTGTTGAACGAATTTGATCGGTTTTAATGTACTCGATATAGCAAAAGAAGATCGCAATAAATATAGTTGTAGTACGCCCAGAAAGGTATTACATGTGTCTGGTTTAGGGATGGGTTTTTTTTTCCCAAATACCCGTACTCGTACCCGTACCTGTATCCGAACCGATTTTAGGTATGTGGTACATGTATCGGTACCCAGTTTTATTGATTTTGGTATTCGGTACTTTCGGTATTGGTACGAGTACGGGTACAGGTAAAAACGGGTACTGGTACCGAATTTTATCTAGACCTTTAAAAGTTTTTTTTGTATTATGTTTTATTTCGTATTATGGTATTATAGTATTCGTATTGATTTTACCTACTTGGTACCCGTATCGTATTAGTACTCGTACCAATTTTACCTATTTAGTACTCGTATTATATTGGTACTCATGTCAATTTTACCTATTTAGTACTCGTACAAATGCTCATAAGCTAAATAAAAACAAAATGGTACCAAAGCGGGTACCGTACCGAAAATACCCGTACCGTACCTATATATTTGGTACGGTATTTGGTACCCAGTTTTGTTCAAATTCGGTACTGGTATTTTCGATACCGGTACGGGTACTGTACCAATCCCATCCCTAGTCTGGTTTATTGGAAAAAAACAAAAGCGTTAAAAAATTTGTTTAAGTGGATGTTGAAAGAGCTTTTAAAAGGACGAATAACTAAATTAAAGGCAAGTCTAAACGTGTAATACGTACTTTTAGCGCACCCCTCTTATATGTAAAAGTGGAGAAATGGTATTAGTGATTTAGTAGGGGTAGAGTAAATTGCACAAAACGTCCTTTAAGTTTCACCAATCTTGCTGGTTTCAGCCTTAATCTTTAAAAGTTGCCAAAACCAGATTTTAAGATTAATTTTGTTGCCGGTTTCATCCTTTATCACTAACCCTAGATTAGAATCTAAGGTTTGAAAGTTGCAAATGGGTTAGGTTAAAGAACAGGAAGAACGAACTGATGAAGTGGGTCCGGGATTTTATTAGGGTTTTAATAACATCACAAGCATGAAAAGATGGTTTTACCCTCACATGCTATGCATGTGAGGCCATTTAACATGGATTAGTAACTGGGTTAGTAATAAAGGATGAAACTGGCAACAAAATTAATCTTAAAGGCTGGTTTTAGCAACTTTTAAAGATTAAGGTTGAAACCAGCAAGATTGGTGAAACTTAAAGGACGTTTTGTGCAATTTACTCTAGGGGGTATATTCTGTAGAAACCATAAGATATGTGTGTGTTTAAAACAACCTTAAGATTTATACACAATATGTCAAACAATCACTCCCCATCCCCCTCCCCCCTTGCAAGAGAGATAGTACTTTTCTAATGAGACAGGGCTCACCAAGTTTGTGAAATAGAGGGTTAGTTTAACAACACCATAAAAAACATAACACCTCGTTGTCTTCTTCCTCCCTTCCAGATACAACACAATATTCCAGCAACCCATAAAATTATCTGACTGCCACCTTACACCACACTGAACATCAACCCCACCAATGGTAATCAAGCAAACAAGAAACATTTTTATAGGACCCATACAAACTAATTATTGTAGTTTGTCCCCATGTACGTGTCCATCAAAAACACCTAACAATGAAGTCACGCAATGCAACGTCTACGGGTCATGATATCCTCCAGTCCTAGCCGGCGTTTGTGGGTGTCCATGAGACCCCGTTGCAAGTGCTCTGATAATAGGCATTGAACATTGTAATTCATATGAAGATCATCAACATCGTGAAGGAAATTCAATTAGTAAACTTGTATAATAATAACTAGGGCCGTAATGTAACATCCCGTTTTTTTATGAGATTAAAATACATTTTTAATGTAAATGTTTAGTCTCCAAATGAAGTTTATATTGGCAAGATAGAATTTTTCTTATAGAAAAGAAAATACTATGATGTAGTTATATATATATATATATATAAGATTTACTTGCAAGGGGGTTAAACTTGATTAAAACCAATAGTTATGGTGATAAGGGAATAACATATTCTAAAAGGGGGGAAAACAACATAAAAGGAAAAGGAAAGAAAGAAAAAAAAAAAACGTGCCCCAGGGGATTCATCCCTGTGCGACGCAAGCAGGAGGAAAAAAGGAAGCCAGGTCAAAATTCATCACGAAAATCACAAAATTGGGAGGCTAAGGTCTCAATTCTACCATCCATGCTCGATTTCTAGGGCTTTGGTAAGTGATTTCTGAAGTTTTTGTTCATAAACTCAAAAGTTAATTCTTCATGCTTGTTGTTCAAACCCACGAAATTGGGAGTAATTGTGTGTGATTTTGGTGTTGAACAACCATAGTCGTTATGCTAGACTAATTGATTGTAACTTTTGACTTATGGATTTATGTTGCATGTTATGATGTGGGGTCAAATTTATGATTTGGTGATTAGGGTAGGGATGTATGAAAACCATGTGAGAAGTTGCTGACCAAATATGAGTAGAATTTGACAATCCTAAAAACAATGACGATTTTATTAAAAAAAACATGAAAAACGGTACTATTGGGCATTATAAAGAGAGTATACGTCTTTGATGATAAAATGGTGATTTTGGGAGTTCCAATGGGCATGGTAATGGTGAATTTTAATCATGCCCACAATGTGTTCGATGAAATGCCTAAACGACATAAATAGTGGAAATTTGGGGATTTTATAATGTTTACTTGATTCTAAATGATTTGCTAATAATCAGTTAGTGTTTAGTAAATATAAAGCTTCGATGAATCGAATGATGAATGTGATTAACATAAATTACATATGTGTAACACCTCGTAAAATCACGACCAATATAATGAAGACACGTGTCATGAACTTTAAACGTGTAATGGATTGAATAAGAGGGACTAAAGTTGACAAACAATGAAACTATATGTGTAAAAGGATTCAAGGTGTCAACATTTGATAATTATACCTTTCAACAACCCTACACGATGTTTATAACCTTAAATGAATGAAACATGAAGCGTATGAAGCCATTTGTGGAAGAAAGTGAGAGTTTACAAACCGCAAGGGTTAAAAGTGTCAACATGTTTAATTTATACCTCTGAGTGACCTTTTAGCGAACCCGAAGCTTTGTAATGATTAATTATGCTCACTAGAATAAGTGATAAAAATTTCACAAGGTTTCGATTCCGTATGAGAAAGTTATGCTAACATTCGTATGTAAGGGGTTAAAAGCGTCAACGTTGAAATTTATGACTTTTCGGGTGATCATAAAACTAACCAAGGACTTAACAAAGTTTGGTTATGTCTTGGAGCCCTTAAAAATCAGTTTGGAGTGTTAAAAGTGCAAAGTATTAAGTTAAAACCACTTTTAAAAGGACCAGGGGCCAAAATGCAATTTATGAAACTTGTTTAACCTATTCTGGCACCCATACCGGCCGCGTAAGATCCTTAAGGATCCTTACGCGGGCCGCCTGAGGACCTGGAGCGACAAAAACAAGCACAGATGCCTGTAAAACCTGTTCCACCGCCTTTCAAAGCCTGAATTCGATTCCAGGGACTCCTCAAATGGTATTACATGCAATAGGGACACTTGTATTGATCTGAAATCACCTCATAGACTTGTTTGGCATGATCTAGTGAGATTAAACTCACTATATAAGAAGCCCATTGTTGCAACATTTGGACATTCATTCTAAAATCATTCAAACACTTGTTCTGGAGACTTCTGAAGCTCAAGACCACTTCCTAAGGATCATTAGTCGTGCATACTTCTTCAGTAAGTGTCCTTAACCTCTCTAAATTCAGTTTTACTTAGTTAAATGGACCAAAGTCAAACCGTCATAATTAAGGTTTGACTTAGTAATTAATCACTAATGGTCCAGTCAATTCTCGAATTAAAAGTAGCTTTGAGTTGGTAATTATGTGGGTAATAAACCCTTAAAAGGGCACCCTCTGATTCCCACTCTAACTAGGTCAATTGTCGGGTCAAAGCTAATTATAAAAAGTCAACAGAAAGCAAATTTTCGCATAAACACATAATTAACAATGTAGAAGCTATGGAACCTGTTTTATTACTCATATAACTTGGTAATTAATGTAAGAACATGTCTAAGCATGTTCAACCCGACAATTTTCAGTTTAAGCTCGGTTCGGAACCGAAAGTCGCAAAAGTAGACTTTTGCTTTGACTTTCAGCTCTGACCCAATGTAGCATATTTTAGAAATGCCTTAGAGCTCTGTTAGGACCAGGTTATAGATTAGTGTAACCCTCTGAGGTTATACAACTTGGTTCATTAGTTATTCGATTCATGTTCATGTTTCCGTTATATGCCTAAATGTTGACCATAATGCCCTTTTGATCTTAAAACGAGATTTTTGAAAATGTGAGAGGACAAAAACCTTTATTACTGATTTATAAACTTGTCCTAAAAATTTGACATCAGTTGGAGGTCTAGATTAGGAGTTATGCTCAATATCGTAATTAAGAAGCTTTTTATTAATTAAACGGCGTAATTAGCATAAAGCCTATCTAAACCCAAATTTTGACACCAAAATTTTTTTCCACTGATGTAAAATAATATTTTGGGCTTTTTGAAGATTTTTATTTATTTTTAAGCTGAGAATAACATAGGGTTCTTGCTATAATTCGGTAATTGTCGTTTTTACCATTTTCTTGAATAAAATGAGTTTTACATAATATTTTGATTCCAAACTTTTTGCTACTGATTTTATATGATAAATAAAATATTTTGAACTTTATAAACTGATCAAAAACTCAGATTACTTATTTAAACCCGAAAATCGCTTAAAACCGACTTTTACGCGTTTTAAGCGCATAGTATGAGTTAAAACTATTTTTGGCATATGAAACTTGTTACCTACTGATGTTTTAAGTATATTTTTATAATTAAACAGTAAGCAAAAGTTTTGAACTCAGAATTCTAATTTTGACCTTTAAAGCTTTTGTGAAATTACCAAAATGCCCCTACGGTGCATAGTTTGGTTATAAAAGGTAAATTTCACATATATGCAATACCCTACTGTTATGACTTATAAAAATAAATATTTTTACTGATTATATCAGACCTAAAACTCAGATTAGTATTTAAACTCTTTTATAACCTTTAAAATGACCAAAATACCCCTACGGGACATAATTTGAGTTTAATTCCATTTTGGGCATTATGGAAGGTATCTTACTGATATCACAACATATTTAAGGCATATTAACTTAGGAAACCTGTTCATGACTCATTTGGTTACCCGTTACGCATTATTCGCGTTCGGTGCGGTTTATGTAACTAGTTTGCATAAATTAGCCGAAACGGGTCAAACCT
Organism: Helianthus tuberosus; assembly: GCA_030545235.1. Classification (NCBI taxonomy): domain Eukaryota; kingdom Viridiplantae; phylum Streptophyta; class Magnoliopsida; order Asterales; family Asteraceae; genus Helianthus; species Helianthus tuberosus. Next base: position 7,300 of record JARYGA010020404.1, read on the forward strand.
TATCGTTTTTATCTCAAAATCCAGAATGTGTTTAGTTAACCCATATTATACAAGTATACAAACTTGTCGGGTCTAAACCACACTCTAATCCGGTCATCGCTTAATCGTGCGTTTTGAACCGCGAGACGAGTCGGATCCGAAAGAAGCTCACATTCATATTCATCCTTCTCCCAAACTTATCACTCCAACCAACAAAGTTGGGGATGCGGGTTCAGGTATAAGGATTCGAAGGATGGCGTTGCAAGACATAGGCCAGTTTAGTAAGAAGCGACCCCAAAGTTGTACAATATGCATGCCGAGCAAAATACAAAGAGAATGGATCCGGCATGCCAAATACCGAGCGTATGTAGGTAACTCGGTAGGAAAATGTGCACTTCGACCACCATGAGAGGTAAATCAGTTAAATGAACTTTGTGGGTGTGTTCCCTATATAACCCTCACGAGACCTACTCGTCCCCTGAGCTATCGGGAGGTTTAAAGGGCTTGCGTGCATATGCTAAATGCCGCCGTGATTCCTACGAAAGTGAGTTAGTTTTTTTTTATTATTATTGTTGTAAATTATTTTCTAAAAAAAAAAAAAAAAAAAAAGAGGTAAATTTAACGAATGACTTGGTAAATCTTTTATAAAAATGGTAGAACTAAGTAACTAAAAAATGTTGATGATTGTGAGAAGCTTGCTTCTACACGAAGGTTGAGATTTGTAGGTACGTTATGTTCGCGAGACGACCATTTCTATTGGAGATTGAAGACCACGCGAGGAACAAGAAAAATCAGGTGCATACGTTCCCTTTTTACTTTTGATTTTTAGTTAGCAAATAAGTGGATTTTAAATTGTATTTTATTTTCTGGGTGAAATTTTGGGGAGGTTAGCCGTGTCACATCCCTTGTGCGTTTTAAAACTCTAGTTCTTACACATTGAGGACAATGTTTGCCTCAAGTGTGGGGATGGGGGAGTAGTAAAAGTTTTCGATTTTGACCCGTTCATTTAAATACTACACATTGAGGACAATGTTTACCTCAAGTGTGGGGATGGGGGAAAATTTCAAAAAATTTTCAAAAATTTATTGTTTTAAAAAAGCGATCTTAAAAGCACAAGTAACTAAGTCGACGAGGGATGGCACAACCCATTTGTTCTTTTGTCATGGTCAAGTTCAAATTAATAGCACGAAGGGTATTTAGTGGGTGGTTATTTGGGAATAATTCGCCTAAGAAACTTGCAATTTGTACATATCACATTCCATACCCTTTATACGTGAGGTTTTGAGCCACTTTTATACATTATATATACACATATTTCTTTGTTTGAGTGGACCATTAGCCATGTATCGTAGAACTTGCATCTTTTGATACGTTTGAGACCATAGACCAAATACAAGCATGAGAATGATTAAGGCATTAGGTAAACCTTTTCCTTTTACACCATTTGCTTACCCTTACCCGGAATCTACCCCTTAGTCGCCAACTTTGAGCCTAAACCTTTCGTTTGACCAACCCATTTAGCCCACATCCATTAAACCTTTTATTTTTAAACCCGTGTGATGGAAATTCGATTATAGGAGTCAAGTTTGTATAGTTGTTTGTTTGTTTGCATATAAAAAAAAAAAAAAAAAGAGAATCAAAAATCCAGAAAACGTTGTGAAAAAGAAGCGAAAAATTGTTGAGAAAAAAAAAATATGTGTTATTAGTTATTGAATAAAATGGCGAAAATCGTGGCCCCGAAGTTGATATTTATAGATTAGTTTTGTTTAAGAGTAGTCAATTGTAATAAAAATCGAATTTTTCATCACCTTAGCCACTTTAAAATATCTTATTTCCTACCCTTCACCTAGCCCCATTACAACCCTTTAAAGACCTTATGACTTGTGCTTAGTATTCGTGATCGGTGGTGGAGAATGATTGAGTTGCAAGCCTATGCGGGTACGTGTTCTAATCGGTTTTGAGCGATTAATTGTTGAAGTGCTAATACATTACATATTAGCCAAACTATAAGCCGAGTGGAGAGAACATTGTGAGGGATATGTATGAATTGTTAGCTTCAAGGGCGGGTTAATCTTAGATAACCATTTATATGTGATTTATCACTTATTGCTAAATATTCCGGAAATTGTAAAAATCATGAACCGGGTATGACATTAGACCCTAGCTTATGTCTCGAGAATGGGAAGTGTGTGTTCTCTTTCGACCCAAGTGAAAGTGAAAAACAGATTTGCTTGAGGGCAAGCAAAACTCAAGTGTGGGGATGTGATGGGTTGGTTAAAGGACGCAACGCCAGGGTACTAAAATCGATAATTTATGCTTTAATTGTTTCGGAATAGTGCTACTTTGATTCGATTTATATTTTGTAGGTCGTGACAAGTTTAAGGTAGTTCTGGAGGCTAAAAGGAGGCATTAAAGGACCATGGGAAGAAACGAGATCAAAGACGGAACACCGGGATCAAACGGGATCAACCGGGGATGTGAAATGAACAAAAACCGAGTTAACCACGAAGATTGGATGTGTTTTAGGGAATGTTAATGGAGTTAATATGAAGATATTGGAAGATATTATGATAGAGGGCTGAATTACGAGTACGTGGGCGAAAACGGTGAGTAAAACGGAGCTATAACGAAGAAGTTATGAAGAAAACAGTTTTCGAAGAAACCAGCAAATCTAGGTGGCGTCGGAGACGCCACATTAGGCGTCGTCGACGCCTAACGGCGTCTGAAGAGAAACAAGTCGCGTCGTCCAGAGGAAGCTGGCGTCGGAGGCAAATGGAGTTCCCTTAGGCGTCGTTGACGCCACTTCCAGCGTCGTAGACGCCTATTCAACAGTGTAAGCGGGCTGAATTCGTTTTTTAATGGTTTTGTGAGTTGGGTCCGCCTTGGGGGCCTCAAACCCGGCTTTTGGCATGCCTAGAGGAGTTTTTTACAACAGAACTCCACTAATAGATGTTCTTGAAGATCCAACATTCCCTTACACACCCACATTCCCCCACCTTCTTCCATGGATCCATTTCCATCTATTTAAACTTCATTCCATCCATTCCATCGAGGATCTCATACAAAACCTTATATCACATATCACACATCTGATTTTGGAGCTGAGTTCGAAGACAAGAAGAGAGGTGACGAACGGTGAAGGCAGCCGCCTTTGGCGGCGGTACACCGTGAAGTCATGAGCGGCTAAGTCAATCGGGTTTCACCCCGGTGTAGGTTTTTGTAAGTTTCTATGGTTTAAACATTGTTAAAGATTTGGTTTGTGACAAATTGTTATTTGATTTAGAAATCTATGAATTGATTTGCATTGGAATTGAATTTGTGAATTGTTGATTGATTATCCTATTTAACTTTGCAAAATGAATTTGTGCATTTATGTCTTGTCTAGATTAGAATTTACATGTTCTTAGTAACGAAGTGCATTTTTGTCCGTTCATTGTGACGTTGATAGCTATTGGCACCTAAGCTTCGCAACACTAAATTCGTTAATCACTTATGCAATTAAATCAAATCAAAAATATGTTTATGGTTTGCTTCATGTTCTTAGTTGATTTTGTGACAAGTTGTTTAGTATTTGAAACCTTTGATAATTGTCTTGCATTTGTTTCGAATTCGTAAATTGTCGAGTGATGATAAAATTTGACTTGCGAAATGGTTATGTGCAATTATGCCTTATCTTAGGTTAGGATTTATATGTCCAAGGTAATGAAGTGTGTTGTGGTCCGTTGTCTATGACGTGATAACAATTGGTACCTAAATCTCATAATAAATCCGTTAATCACTATATGCAATTGGATCAAGTTAAAACATGTAAGAACCCTAGGTCTTGCAATAATCGAACCGGGTGTGATCCGTACTCCTAATTCTTGTTTTCAGTTAAGTAACTTAGTTTTGAAATCTTAGTTAGTAAACAATTGTTTTAGATAATAGTCATTTGTCGGTTCACTCCGATTTATTTTCAAAACCAAACAAACAAAGAAAATCAGCAAGCTTCATAATTATTCTGTACACCTTTAGGTAAATATTTTAGACAATCGAACAAGTAGTTTGATACTGACCACATGCTCTTCGTGGATACGATACTCGACTTACCCTAGCTACCTAGGTTAATTGGGTTTTTGACTGATCGGGACGACACGGTCATGTCAAAATGGCGCCGTTGCCGGGGAGCTAGTGCGCTTAGTATTTCATTGCTTGTTTGATTTTAGTTTAGTTTTTCTTTCTTGTATATTCGTGATTTTACTTTGGGTGGTCGAGCTTGTTTGTGCAGGTACATGTTTTGCAGGTATCATCTTTCGATATGAATTGGGTAGATGATGATCCGTGTGAGTGTTGCGGAAGTGGAGAGCACTATTTAGAGGATTGCTCTGTTTTCTACGAAAAAGTTCAAGCCAACAAAGAACGGGAAGACTACCTCAGCGGATTGTTTGAATACAGGAGGGCGGATTATGAAGATTTCAATGGTCCATCCTCATCTTATCCATGTGGTAATCCACCACCACCACATTATCAAGAATACTACTATGAACCCAAATCACCATATTTCTCAAGTTACCGGGAGGAGGAGTATGATGATTATTATAATGAGTACCCTCAACCGGCATACGAGAAACCACAAGATTCGATGCATTCTAAGCTTGATGCTCTCATGAACATGATGAAAGAATATCACCAGGATATCAAAGATATGAAGAAAGCGAATGAAGTGAGAGATAAATCCCATGAAGCATTGGTGGTGCAAGTGGGTCAATTATCGGAGGAATTAGCCCAACTTAAACGAGACCAAGAGGTTTGGGCCAATGATACAATAGTAGATGGTGATGTGGTGGAAGAGGTTATCGATCTTCCCGAGCAAGAAAATGAATGTTTGAACCGAGCGGAAGACATCACACCGCGAGACGAGTCGGATCCGAAAGAAGCTCACATTCATATTCATCCTTCTCCCAAACTTATCACTCCAACCAACAAAGTTGGGGATGCGGGTTCAGGTATAAGGATTCGAAGGATGGCGTTGCAAGACATAGGCCAGTTTAGTAAGAAGCGACCCCAAAGTTGTACAATATGCATGCCGAGCAAAATACAAAGAGAATGGATCCGGCATGCCAAATACCGAGCGTATGTAGGTAACTCGGTAGGAAAATGTGCACTTCGACCACCATGAGAGGTAAATCAGTTAAATGAACTTTGTGGGTGTGTTCCCTATATAACCCTCACGAGACCTACTCGTCCCCCCGAGCTATCGGGAGGTTTAAAGGGCTTGCGTGCATATGCTAAATGCCGCCGTGATTCCTACGAAAGTGAGTTAGTTTTTTTTTATTATTATTGTTGTAAATTATTTTCTAAAAAAAAAAAAAAAAAAAAAGAGGTAAATTTAACGAATGACTTGGTAAATCTTTTATAAAAATGGTAGAACTAAGTAACTAAAAAATGTTGATGATTGTGAGAAGCTTGCTTCTACACGAAGGTTGAGATTTGTAGGTACGTTATGTTCGCGAGACGACCATTTCTATTGGAGATTGAAGACCACGCGAGGAACAAGAAAAATCAGGTGCATACGTTCCCTTTTTACTTTTGATTTTTAGTTAGCAAATAAGTGGATTTTAAATTGTATTTTATTTTCTGGGTGAAATTTTGGGGAGGTTAGCCGTGTCACATCCCTTGTGCGTTTTAAAACTCTAGTTCTTACACATTGAGGACAATGTTTGCCTCAAGTGTGGGGATGGGGGAGTAGTAAAAGTTTTCGATTTTGACCCGTTCATTTAAATACTACACATTGAGGACAATGTTTACCTCAAGTGTGGGGATGGGGGAAAATTTCAAAAAATTTTCAAAAATTTATTGTTTTAAAAAAGCGATCTTAAAAGCACAAGTAACTAAGTCGACGAGGGATGGCACAACCCATTTGTTCTTTTGTCATGGTCAAGTTCAAATTAATAGCACGAAGGGTATTTAGTGGGTGGTTATTTGGGAATAATTCGCCTAAGAAACTTGCAATTTGTACATATCACATTCCATACCCTTTATACGTGAGGTTTTGAGCCACTTTTATACATTATATATACACATATTTCTTTGTTTGAGTGGACCATTAGCCATGTATCGTAGAACTTGCATCTTTTGATACGTTTGAGACCATAGACCAAATACAAGCATGAGAATGATTAAGGCATTAGGTAAACCTTTTCCTTTTACACCATTTGCTTACCCTTACCCGGAATCTACCCCTTAGTCGCCAACTTTGAGCCTAAACCTTTCGTTTGACCAACCCATTTAGCCCACATCCATTAAACCTTTTATTTTTAAACCCGTGTGATGGAAATTCGATTATAGGAGTCAAGTTTGTATAGTTGTTTGTTTGTTTGCATATAAAAAAAAAAAAAAAAAAAAAAGAGAATCAAAAATCCAGAAAACGTTGTGAAAAAGAAGCGAAAAATTGTTGAGAAAAAAAAATATGTGTTATTGAATAAAATGGCGAAAATCGTGGCCCCGAAGTTGATATTTATAGATTAGTTTTGTTTAAGAGTAGTCAATTGTAATAAAAATCGAATTTTTCATCACCTTAGCCACTTTAAAATATCTTATTTCCTACCCTTCGCCTAGCCCCATTACAACCCTTTAAAGACCTTATGACTTGTGCTTAGTATTCGTGATCGGTGGTGGAGAATGATTGAGTTGCAAGCCTATGCGGGTACGTGTTCTAATCGGTTTTGAGCGATTAATTGTTGAAGTGCTAATACATTACATATTAGCCAAACTATAAGCCGAGTGGAGAGAACATTGTGAGGGATATGTATGAATTGTTAGCTTCAAGGGCGGGTTAATCTTAGATAACCATTTATATGTGATTTATCACTTATTGCTAAATATTCCGGAAATTGTAAAAATCATGAACCGGGTATGACATTAGACCCTAGCTTATGTCTCGAGAATGGGAAGTGTGTGTTCTCTTTCGACCCAAGTGAAAGTGAAAAACAGATTTGCTTGAGGGCAAGCAAAACTCAAGTGTGGGGATGTGATGGGTTGGTTAAAGGACGCAACGCCAGGGTACTAAAATCGATAATTTATGCTTTAATTGTTTCGGAATAGTGCTACTTTGATTCGATTTATATTTTGTAGGTCGTGACAAGTTTAAGGTAGTTCTGGAGGCTAAAAGGAGGCATTAAAGGACCATGGGAAGAAACGAGATCAAAGACGGAACACCGGGATCAAACGGGATCAACCGGGGATGTGAAATGAACAAAAACCGAGTTAACCACGAAGATTGGATGTGTTTTAGGGAATGTTAATGGAGTTAATATGAAGATATTGGAAGATATTATGATAGAGGGCTGAATTACGAGTACGTGGGCGAAAACGGTGAGTAAAACGGAGCTATAACGAAGAAGTTATGAAGAAAACAGTTTTCGAAGAAACCAGCAAATCTAGGTGGCGTCGGAGACGCCACATTAGGCGTCGTCGACGCCTAACGGCGTCTGAAGAGAAACAAGTCGCGTCGTCCAGAGGAAGCTGGCGTCGGAGGCAAATGGAGTTCCCTTAGGCGTCGTTGACGCCACTTCCAGCGTCGTAGACGCCTATTCAACAGTGTAAGCGGGCTGAATTCGTTTTTTAATGGTTTTGTGAGTTGGGTCCGCCTTGGGGGCCTCAAACCCGGCTTTTGGCATGCCTAGAGGAGTTTTTTACAACAGAACTCCACTAATAGATGTTCTTGAAGATCCAACATTCCCTTACACACCCACATTCCCCCACCTTCTTCCATGGATCCATTTCCATCTATTTAAACTTCATTCCATCCATTCCATCGAGGATCTCATACAAAACCTTATATCACATATCACACATCTGATTTTGGAGCTGAGTTCGAAGACAAGAAGAGAGGTGACGAACGGTGAAGGCAGCCGCCTTTGGCGGCGGTACACCGTGAAGTCATGAGCGGCTAAGTCAATCGGGTTTCACCCCGGTGTAGGTTTTTGTAAGTTTCTATGGTTTAAACATTGTTAAAGATTTGGTTTGTGACAAATTGTTATTTGATTTAGAAATCTATGAATTGATTTGCATTGGAATTGAATTTGTGAATTGTTGATTGATTATCCTATTTAACTTTGCAAAATGAATTTGTGCATTTATGTCTTGTCTAGATTAGAATTTACATGTTCTTAGTAACGAAGTGCATTTTTGTCCGTTCATTGTGACGTTGATAGCTATTGGCACCTAAGCTTCGCAACACTAAATTCGTTAATCACTTATGCAATTAAATCAAATCAAAAATATGTTTATGGTTTGCTTCATGTTCTTAGTTGATTTTGTGACAAGTTGTTTAGTATTTGAAACCTTTGATAATTGTCTTGCATTTGTTTCGAATTCGTAAATTGTCGAGTGATGATAAAATTTGACTTGCGAAATGGTTATGTGCAATTATGCCTTATCTTAGGTTAGGATTTATATGTCCAAGGTAATGAAGTGTGTTGTGGTCCGTTGTCTATGACGTGATAACAATTGGTACCTAAATCTCATAATAAATCCGTTAATCACTATATGCAATTGGATCAAGTTAAAACATGTAAGAACCCTAGGTCTTGCAATAATCGAACCGGGTGTGATCCGTACTCCTAATTCTTGTTTTCAGTTAAGTAACTTAGTTTTGAAATCTTAGTTAGTAAACAATTGTTTTAGATAATAGTCATTTGTCGGTTCACTCCGATTTATTTTCAAAACCAAACAAACAAAGAAAATCAGCAAGCTTCATAATTATTCTGTACACCTTTAGGTAAATATTTTAGACAATCGAACAAGTAGTTTGATACTGACCACATGCTCTTCGTGGATACGATACTCGACTTACCCTAGCTACCTAGGTTAATTGGGTTTTTGACTGATCGGGACGACACGGTCATGTCAAAATGGCGCCGTTGCCGGGGAGCTAGTGCGCTTAGTATTTCATTGCTTGTTTGATTTTAGTTTAGTTTTTCTTTCTTGTATATTCGTGATTTTACTTTGGGTGGTCGAGCTTGTTTGTGCAGGTACATGTTTTGCAGGTATCATCTTTCGATATGAATTGGGTAGATGATGATCCGTGTGAGTGTTGCGGAAGTGGAGAGCACTATTTAGAGGATTGCTCTGTTTTCTACGAAAAAGTTCAAGCCAACAAAGAACGGGAAGACTACCTCAGCGGATTGTTTGAATACAGGAGGGCGGATTATGAAGATTTCAATGGTCCATCCTCATCTTATCCATGTGGTAATCCACCACCACCACATTATCAAGAATACTACTATGAACCCAAATCACCATATTTCTCAAGTTACCGGGAGGAGGAGTATGATGATTATTATAATGAGTACCCTCAACCGGCATACGAGAAACCACAAGATTCGATGCATTCTAAGCTTGATGCTCTCATGAACATGATGAAAGAATATCACCAGGATATCAAAGATATGAAGAAAGCGAATGAAGTGAGAGATAAATCCCATGAAGCATTGGTGGTGCAAGTGGGTCAATTATCGGAGGAATTAGCCCAACTTAAACGAGACCAAGAGGTTTGGGCCAATGATACAATAGTAGATGGTGATGTGGTGGAAGAGGTTATCGATCTTCCCGAGCAAGAAAATGAATGTTTGAACCGAGCGGAAGACATCACACCGCGAGACGAGTCGGATCCGAAAGAAGCTCACATTCATATTCATCCTTCTCCCAAACTTATCACTCCAACCAACAAAGTTGGGGATGCGGGTTCAGGTATAAGGATTCGAAGGATGGCGTTGCAAGACATAGGCCAGTTTAGTAAGAAGCGACCCCAAAGTTGTACAATATGCATGCCGAGCAAAATACAAAGAGAATGGATCCGGCATGCCAAATACCGAGCGTATGTAGGTAACTCGGTAGGAAAATGTGCACTTCGACCACCATGAGAGGTAAATCAGTTAAATGAACTTTGTGGGTGTGTTCCCTATATAACCCTCACGAGACCTACTCGTCCCCTGAGCTATCGGGAGGTTTAAAGGGCTTGCGTGCATATGCTAAATGCCGCCGTGATTCCTACGAAAGTGAGTTAGTTTTTTTTTATTATTATTGTTGTAAATTATTTTCTAAAAAAAAAAAAAAAAAAAAAGAGGTAAATTTAACGAATGACTTGGTAAATCTTTTATAAAAATGGTAGAACTAAGTAACTAAAAAATGTTGATGATTGTGAGAAGCTTGCTTCTACACGAAGGTTGAGATTTGTAGGTACGTTATGTTCGCGAGACGACCATTTCTATTGGAGATTGAAGACCACGCGAGGAACAAGAAAAATCAGGTGCATACGTTCCCTTTTTACTTTTGATTTTTAGTTAGCAAATAAGTGGATTTTAAATTGTATTTTATTTCCTGGGTGAAATTTTGGGGAGGTTAGCCGTGTCACATCCCTTGTGCGTTTTAAAACTCTAGTTCTTACACATTGAGGACAATGTTTGCCTCAAGTGTGGGGATGGGGGAGTAGTAAAAGTTTTCGATTTTGACCCGTTCATTTAAATACTACACATTGAGGACAATGTTTACCTCAAGTGTGGGGATGGGGGAAAATTTCAAAAAATTTTCAAAAATTTATTGTTTTAAAAAAGCGATCTTAAAAGCACAAGTAACTAAGTCGACGAGGGATGGCACAACCCATTTGTTCTTTTGTCATGGTCAAGTTCAAATTAATAGCACGAAGGGTATTTAGTGGGTGGTTATTTGGGAATAATTCGCCTAAGAAACTTGCAATTTGTACATATCACATTCCATACCCTTTATACGTGAGGTTTTGAGCCACTTTTATACATTATATATACACATATTTCTTTGTTTGAGTGGACCATTAGCCATGTATCGTAGAACTTGCATCTTTTGATACGTTTGAGACCATAGACCAAATACAAGCATGAGAATGATTAAGGCATTAGGTAAACCTTTTCCTTTTACACCATTTGCTTACCCTTACCCGGAATCTACCCCTTAGTCGCCAACTTTGAGCCTAAACCTTTCGTTTGACCAACCCATTTAGCCCACATCCATTAAACCTTTTATTTTTAAACCCGTGTGATGGAAATTCGATTATAGGAGTCAAGTTTGTATAGTTGTTTGTTTGTTTGCATATAAAAAAAAAAAAAAAAAAGAGAATCAAAAATCCAGAAAACGTTGTGAAAAAGAAGCGAAAAATTGTTGAGAAAAAAAAAATATGTGTTATTAGTTATTGAATAAAATGGCGAAAATCGTGGCCCCGAAGTTGATATTTATAGATTAGTTTTGTTTAAGAGTAGTCAATTGTAATAAAAATCGAATTTTTCATCACCTTAGCCACTTTAAAATATCTTATTTCCTACCCTTCGCCTAGCCCCATTACAACCCTTTAAAGACCTTATGACTTGTGCTTAGTATTCGTGATCGGTGGTGGAGAATGATTGAGTTGCAAGCCTATGCGGGTACGTGTTCTAATCGGTTTTGAGCGATTAATTGTTGAAGTGCTAATACATTACATATTAGCCAAACTATAAGCCGAGTGGAGAGAACATTGTGAGGGATATGTATGAATTGTTAGCTTCAAGGGCGGGTTAATCTTAGATAACCATTTATATGTGATTTATCACTTATTGCTAAATATTCCGGAAATTGTAAAAATCATGAACCGGGTATGACATTAGACCCTAGCTTATGTCTCGAGAATGGGAAGTGTGTGTTCTCTTTCGACCCAAGTGAAAGTGAAAAACAGATTTGCTTGAGGGCAAGCAAAACTCAAGTGTGGGGATGTGATGGGTTGGTTAAAGGACGCAACGCCAGGGTACTAAAATCGATAATTTATGCTTTAATTGTTTCGGAATAGTGCTACTTTGATTCGATTTATATTTTGTAGGTCGTGACAAGTTTAAGGTAGTTCTGGAGGCTAAAAGGAGGCATTAAAGGACCATGGGAAGAAACGAGATCAAAGACGGAACACCGGGATCAAACGGGATCAACCGGGGATGTGAAATGAACAAAAACCGAGTTAACCACGAAGATTGGATGTGTTTTAGGGAATGTTAATGGAGTTAATATGAAGATATTGGAAGATATTATGATAGAGGGCTGAATTACGAGTACGTGGGCGAAAACGGTGAGTAAAACGGAGCTATAACGAAGAAGTTATGAAGAAAACAGTTTTCGAAGAAACCAGCAAATCTAGGTGGCGTCGGAGACGCCACATTAGGCGTCGTCGACGCCTAACGGCGTCTGAAGAGAAACAAGTCGCGTCGTCCAGAGGAAGCTGGCGTCGGAGGCAAATGGAGTTCCCTTAGGCGTCGTTGACGCCACTTCCAGCGTCGTAGACGCCTATTCAACAGTGTAAGCGGGCTGAATTCGTTTTTTAATGGTTTTGTGAGTTGGGTCCGCCTTGGGGGCCTCAAACCCGGCTTTTGGCATGCCTAGAGGAGTTTTTTACAACAGAACTCCACTAATAGATGTTCTTGAAGATCCAACATTCCCTTACACACCCATATTCCCCCACCTTCTTCCATGGATCCATTTCCATCTATTTAAACTTCATTCCATCCATTCCATCGAGGATCTCATACAAAACCTTATATCACATATCACACATCTGATTTTGGAGCTGAGTTCGAAGACAAGAAGAGAGGTGACGAACGGTGAAGGCAGCCGCCTTTGGCGGCGGTACACCGTGAAGTCATGAGCGGCTAAGTCAATCGGGTTTCACCCCGGTGTAGGTTTTTGTAAGTTTCTATGGTTTAAACATTGTTAAAGATTTGGTTTGTGACAAATTGTTATTTGATTTAGAAATCTATGAATTGATTTGCATTGGAATTGAATTTGTGAATTGTTGATTGATTATCCTATTTAACTTTGCAAAATGAATTTGTGCATTTATGTCTTGTCTAGATTAGAATTTACATGTTCTTAGTAACGAAGTGCATTTTTGTCCGTTCATTGTGACGTTGATAGCTATTGGCACCTAAGCTTCGCAACACTAAATTCGTTAATCACTTATGCAATTAAATCAAATCAAAAATATGTTTATGGTTTGCTTCATGTTCTTAGTTGATTTTGTGACAAGTTGTTTAGTATTTGAAACCTTTGATAATTGTCTTGCATTTGTTTCGAATTCGTAAATTGTCGAGTGATGATAAAATTTGACTTGCGAAATGGTTATGTGCAATTATGCCTTATCTTAGGTTAGGATTTATATGTCCAAGGTAATGAAGTGTGTTGTGGTCCGTTGTCTATGACGTGATAACAATTGGTACCTAAATCTCATAATAAATCCGTTAATCACTATATGCAATTGGATCAAGTTAAAACATGTAAGAACCCTAGGTCTTGCAATAATCGAACCGGGTGTGATCCGTACTCCTAATTCTTGTTTTCAGTTAAGTAACTTAGTTTTGAAATCTTAGTTAGTAAACAATTGTTTTAGATAATAGTCATTTGTCGGTTCACTCCGATTTATTTTCAAAACCAAACAAACAAAGAAAATCAGCAAGCTTCATAATTATTCTGTACACCTTTAGGTAAATATTTTAGACAATCGAACAAGTAGTTTGATACTGACCACATGCTCTTCGTGGATACGATACTCGACTTACCCTAGCTACCTAGGTTAATTGGGTTTTTGACTGATCGGGACGACACGGTCATGTCAAAATGGCGCCGTTGCCGGGGAGCTAGTGCGCTTAGTATTTCATTGCTTGTTTGATTTTAGTTTAGTTTTTCTTTCTTGTATATTCGTGATTTTACTTTGGGTGGTCGAGCTTGTTTGTGCAGGTACATGTTTTGCAGGTATCATCTTTCGATATGAATTGGGTAGATGATGATCCGTGTGAGTGTTGCGGAAGTGGAGAGCACTATTTAGAGGATTGCTCTGTTTTCTACGAAAAAGTTCAAGCCAACAAAGAACGGGAAGACTACCTCAGCGGATTGTTTGAATACAGGAGGGCGGATTATGAAGATTTCAATGGTCCATCCTCATCTTATCCATGTGGTAATCCACCACCACCACATTATCAAGAATACTACTATGAACCCAAATCACCATATTTCTCAAGTTACCGGGAGGAGGAGTATGATGATTATTATAATGAGTACCCTCAACCGGCATACGAGAAACCACAAGATTCGATGCATTCTAAGCTTGATGCTCTCATGAACATGATGAAAGAATATCACCAGGATATCAAAGATATGAAGAAAGCGAATGAAGTGAGAGATAAATCCCATGAAGCATTGGTGGTGCAAGTGGGTCAATTATCGGAGGAATTAGCCCAACTTAAACGAGACCAAGAGGTTTGGGCCAATGATACAATAGTAGATGGTGATGTGGTGGAAGAGGTTATCGATCTTCCCGAGCACGAAAATGAATGTTTGAACCGAGCGGAAGACATCACACCGCGAGACGAGTCGGATCCGAAAGAAGCTCACATTCATATTCATCCTTCTCCCAAACTTATCACTCCAACCAACAAAGTTGGGGATGCGGGTTCAGGTATAAGGATTCGAAGGATGGCGTTGCAAGACATAGGCCAGTTTAGTAAGAAGCGACCCCAAAGTTGTACAATATGCATGCCGAGCAAAATACAAAGAGAATGGATCCGGCATGCCAAATACCGAGCGTATGTAGGTAACTCGGTAGGAAAATGTGCACTTCGACCACCATGAGAGGTAAATCAGTTAAATGAACTTTGTGGGTGTGTTCCCTATATAACCCTCACGAGACCTACTCGTCCCCTGAGCTATCGGGAGGTTTAAAGGGCTTGCGTGCATATGCTAAATGCCGCCGTGATTCCTACGAAAGTGAGTTAGTTTTTTTTTATTATTATTGTTGTAAATTATTTTCTAAAAAAAAAAAAAAAAAAAAAGAGGTAAATTTAACGAATGACTTGGTAAATCTTTTATAAAAATGGTAGAACTAAGTAACTAAAAAATGTTGATGATTGTGAGAAGCTTGCTTCTACACGAAGGTTGAGATTTGTAGGTACGTTATGTTCGCGAGACGACCATTTCTATTGGAGATTGAAGACCACGCGAGGAACAAGAAAAATCAGGTGCATACGTTCCCTTTTTACTTTTGATTTTTAGTTAGCAAATAAGTGGATTTTAAATTGTATTTTATTTTCTGGGTGAAATTTTGGGGAGGTTAGCCGTGTCACATCCCTTGTGCGTTTTAAAACTCTAGTTCTTACACATTGAGGACAATGTTTGCCTCAAGTGTGGGGATGGGGGAGTAGTAAAAGTTTTCGATTTTGACCCGTTCATTTAAATACTACACATTGAGGACAATGTTTACCTCAAGTGTGGGGATGGGGGAAAATTTCAAAAAAATTTCAAAAATTTATTGTTTTAAAAAAGCGATCTTAAAAGCACAAGTAACTAAGTCGACGAGGGATGGCACAACCCATTTGTTCTTTTGTCATGGTCAAGTTCAAATTAATAGCACGAAGGGTATTTAGTGGGTGGTTATTTGGGAATAATTCGCCTAAGAAACTTGCAATTTGTACATATCACATTCCATACCCTTTATACGTGAGGTTTTGAGCCACTTTTATACATTATATATACACATATTTCTTTGTTTGAGTGGACCATTAGCCATGTATCGTAGAACTTGCATCTTTTGATACGTTTGAGACCATAGACCAAATACAAGCATGAGAATGATTAAGGCATTAGGTAAACCTTTTCCTTTTACACCATTTGCTTACCCTTACCCGGAATCTACCCCTTAGTCGCCAACTTTGAGCCTAAACCTTTCGTTTGACCAACCCATTTAGCCCACATCCATTAAACCTTTTATTTTTAAACCCGTGTGATGGAAATTCGATTATAGGAGTCAAGTTTGTATAGTTGTTTGTTTGTTTGCATATAAAAAAAAAAAAAAAAAGAGAATCAAAAATCCAGAAAACGTTGTGAAAAAGAAGCGAAAAATTGTTGAGAAAAAAAAAATATGTGTTATTAGTTATTGAATAAAATGGCGAAAATCGTGGCCCCGAAGTTGATATTTATAGATTAGTTTTGTTTAAGAGTAGTCAATTGTAATAAAAATCGAATTTTTCATCACCTTAGCCACTTTAAAATATCTTATTTCCTACCCTTCGCCTAGCCCCATTACAACCCTTTAAAGACCTTATGACTTGTGCTTAGTATTCGTGATCGGTGGTGGAGAATGATTGAGTTGCAAGCCTATGCGGGTACGTGTTCTAATCGGTTTTGAGCGATTAATTGTTGAAGTGCTAATACATTACATATTAGCCAAACTATAAGCCGAGTGGAGAGAACATTGTGAGGGATATGTATGAATTGTTAGCTTCAAGGGCGGGTTAATCTTAGATAACCATTTATATGTGATTTATCACTTATTGCTAAATATTCCGGAAATTGTAAAAATCATGAACCGGGTATGACATTAGACCCTAGCTTATGTCTCGAGAATGGGAAGTGTGTGTTCTCTTTCGACCCAAGTGAAAGTGAAAAACAGATTTGCTTGAGGGCAAGCAAAACTCAAGTGTGGGGATGTGATGGGTTGGTTAAAGGACGCAACGCCAGGGTACTAAAATCGATAATTTATGCTTTAATTGTTTCGGAATAGTGCTACTTTGATTCGATTTATATTTTGTAGGTCGTGACAAGTTTAAGGTAGTTCTGGAGGCTAAAAGGAGGCATTAAAGGACCATGGGAAGAAACGAGATCAAAGACGGAACACCGGGATCAAACGGGGATGTGAAATGAACAAAAACCGAGTTAACCACGAAGATTGGATGTGTTTTAGGGAATGTTAATGGAGTTAATATGAAGATATTGGAAGATATTATGATAGAGGGCTGAATTACGAGTACGTGGGCGAAAACGGTGAGTAAAACGGAGCTATAACGAAGAAGTTATGAAGAAAACAGTTTTCGAAGAAACCAGCAAATCTAGGTGGCGTCGGAGACGCCACATTAGGCGTCGTCGACGCCTAACGGCGTCTGAAGAGAAACAAGTCGCGTCGTCCAGAGGAAGCTGGCGTCGGAGGCAAATGGAGTTCCCTTAGGCGTCGTTGACGCCACTTCCAGCGTCGTAGACGCCTATTCAACAGTGTAAGCGGGCTGAATTCGTTTTTTAATGGTTTTGTGAGTTGGGTCCGCCTTGGGGGCCTCAAACCCGGCTTTTGGCATGCCTAGAGGAGTTTTTTACAACAGAACTCCACTAATAGATGTTCTTGAAGATCCAACATTCCCTTACACACCCACATTCCCCCACCTTCTTCCATGGATCCATTTCCATCTATTTAAACTTCATTCCATCCATTCCATCGAGGATCTCATACAAAACCTTATATCACATATCACACATCTGATTTTGGAGCTGAGTTCGAAGACAAGAAGAGAGGTGACGAACGGTGAAGGCAGCCGCCTTTGGCGGCGGTACACCGTGAAGTCATGAGCGGCTAAGTCAATCGGGTTTCACCCCGGTGTAGGTTTTTGTAAGTTTCTATGGTTTAAACATTGTTAAAGATTTGGTTTGTGACAAATTGTTATTTGATTTAGAAATCTATGAATTGATTTGCATTGGAATTGAATTTGTGAATTGTTGATTGATTATCCTATTTAACTTTGCAAAATGAATTTGTGCATTTATGTCTTGTCTAGATTAGAATTTACATGTTCTTAGTAACGAAGTGCATTTTTGTCCGTTCATTGTGACGTTGATAGCTATTGGCACCTAAGCTTCGCAACACTAAATTCGTTAATCACTTATGCAATTAAATCAAATCAAAAATATGTTTATGGTTTGCTTCATGTTCTTAGTTGATTTTGTGACAAGTTGTTTAGTATTTGAAACCTTTGATAATTGTCTTGCATTTGTTTCGAATTCGTAAATTGTCGAGTGATGATAAAATTTGACTTGCGAAATGGTTATGTGCAATTATGCCTTATCTTAGGTTAGGATTTATATGTCCAAGGTAATGAAGTGTGTTGTGGTCCGTTGTCTATGACGTGATAACAATTGGTACCTAAATCTCATAATAAATCCGTTAATCACTATATGCAATTGGATCAAGTTAAAACATGTAAGAACCCTAGGTCTTGCAATAATCGAACCGGGTGTGATCCGTACTCCTAATTCTTGTTTTCAGTTAAGTAACTTAGTTTTGAAATCTTAGTTAGTAAACAATTGTTTTAGATAATAGTCATTTGTCGGTTCACTCCGATTTATTTTCAAAACCAAACAAACAAAGAAAATCAGCAAGCTTCATAATTATTCTGTACACCTTTAGGTAAATATTTTAGACAATCGAACAAGTAGTTTGATACTGACCACATGCTCTTCGTGGATACGATACTCGACTTACCCTAGCTACCTAGGTTAATTGGGTTTTTGACTGATCGGGACGACACGGTCATGTCAAAATGGCGCCGTTGCCGGGGAGCTAGTGCGCTTAGTATTTCATTGCTTGTTTGATTTTAGTTTAGTTTTTCTTTCTTGTATATTCGTGATTTTACTTTGGGTGGTCGAGCTTGTTTGTGCAGGTACATGTTTTGCAGGTATCATCTTTCGATATGAATTGGGTAGATGATGATCCGTGTGAGTGTTGCGGAAGTGGAGAGCACTATTTAGAGGATTGCTCTGTTTTCTACGAAAAAGTTCAAGCCAACAAAGAACGGGAAGACTACCTCAGCGGATTGTTTGAATACAGGAGGGCGGATTATGAAGATTTCAATGGTCCATCCTCGTCTTATCCATGTGGTAATCCACCACCACCACATTATCAAGAATACTACTATGAACCCAAATCACCATATTTCTCAAGTTACCGGGAGGAGGAGTATGATGATTATTATAATGAGTACCCTCAACCGGCATACGAGAAACCACAAGATTCGATGCATTCTAAGCTTGATGCTCTCATGAACATGATGAAAGAATATCACCAGGATATCAAAGATATGAAGAAAGCGAATGAAGTGAGAGATAAAGCCCATGAAGCATTGGTGGTGCAAGTGGGTCAATTATCGGAGGAATTAGCCCAACTTAAACGAGACCAAGAGGTTTGGGCCAATGATACAATAGTAGATGGTGATGTGGTGGAAGAGGTTATCGATCTTCCCGAGCAAGAAAATGAATGTTTGAATGTTTGCGGCGGGTGGTGCTATCGTACCAAACTAAGTTGAAACCGACTGAACAACATATCGGTACGATACTGGAACTTGTTACAGCAATCGAAAGATAAAACCCAAAAATAAAGTCATTATATGCCCGAAAGGATATGGACGCATATTTTACATAAATCGAAAACCATAAAAATGAATATCAGTAATGTCTTCCAAAATGAATATAAGTATTCATTTCGATGGTACCGATACAGGTACTAATGTTGTTCGATTGGAATTGACGTGGTACAAATACTCGCCATAGTTTACGATATTAAAAAAACTCTATACTACCATCGAAGTTGTTCGCACAATGTTAGTTCAATTCGTCATGGTAAAGAACAGACGGTGTTCGGTTTGTCAAGGTATCGGTATGGTATTCATACTCGCTATAGTTTATATTATAAAAGATACTTTATACCGTTATCCAAGTTTCGTATGGTATCTGTTCAGTTGATCACGATAAAGAACAAATAAAAATTAATGTTAAAAATAAACAATATTAAAATAATTTTAAAACACTATTCATGGTGACTTTGTATTAATATATATAATTATTGAATATGGTTCAACTTAACAATAGCGTATTGTTTTGGCGATGTTTTAGGGGTTTAAACCCATAAAAAAAGAGTGCAAATTGTTAATGGGTCGAGATACCCAAGTGCTGAAAATTCAGCTTATTTACACATTTTTGCTAGTCTTTAAAAATTCATAGAAAATCAACCAAATGTCCGTTCGGTGCGTATTTTATATCCACGGAAAGGTCTCGGAGTCACCGTTACTAAGAATTTTAGTTTGAAGTGAAATACTCAAATTAAAGAGGGGAAAATACTGAATTACTACAGCTGCATAAAGCTGAGTGAAAAACATAAATTTTATAGTATTTGCATAATCTTAAGGAATTTATAAGGAACCAATCGAATGTGATTATGTTGTTGTTTTTAACCTCAATGTAGTTATATATTTATATCAGTTGAAGTGATCGATTCTTTAAATATGGGATACATATGCTAAATTAAAAAGTCATGGGCGTTGTAACTTGTATGTGCAAAAACATGTGTTCATTTAGTAGTGCTTATGAATGAATGACACTTGTGTCGTTAAAACTATATAACCTATTTGAGTATGTTATGAATACATGCATGAATTATTAAAAGTATGTTAGGTAATAATGATTGTTGAAAATCGTATATGTCATAATTATGTGGCGGTTTACCATTTTATTTATATTGACCGAAGCGGTTTGATAATGGTTTATTTGAAGTGTCCTTGATTCTATATTAGCAGGGATATACATGAGATATGGATAATCACTAAATGCGTGACTCGAGATGATGAAGTGGTGGTTCGACATTGTTTCGTTGGGTGTTATGAGCATTTAATTACTCTGTTATGTTTGATACGAAATCATATTATGAGTCCTCACTTAGCAAAAGCTATTTTTTTAGGGTTTTCAATGTAGGTGATAAGTCATGAGAATCAACGGGGTGGCTTGAACCGGAATCATGAAATAAGAAAAGAGCTCACAAGTCGTTCACCAATAATCCGGTTCAATCAATATATTAGTTATTATTATGCTTACCGTAGTTTCCCGGTCGACACTAATGATATGGTAATGTTATATGACAGATTGGGGTGTTAGAAAGGCGAAAGTGATCAAGTCTTGGAAGTGGGTCAACGATAGGAGGATTTAGTGATATTTTGTTCACTAAGTATATGGGTTTCTTTATTGGGCCAATTAGATATAATTACTTGTATTTTGGAGTTTAAGTCAAACATTTGTCTTAGCGAAATGCTAGTATGTCAATGTGGCAATGGGTTATGCTTGTTTTATAAAAACTTTGGTTGCTAAGCAGGTTTTGTTTTCGTAAGGATTTATCGTTTTGCAAATGGGTCATGGCAAAATTTTTCTAAATACTTGTTTGCAAATGTTTTATTAATCCAGTTATGTGGATTCAAATATTTTGGTAATATTATCGTTTATTACGTAATGTCAGAAAAAAAAATCTGGGCCTATTTTCCTCAAAGTATTTTAATATTGGTTTTTAACGTTCTGGCGTTTCAAGTTGGTATCAGAGCCATGGTTTGAGGGAAATCAAGTATGAGGAGGTAAATACTTGAACTGTTCACGAACAATTACCGAACGAGATTTCTTGTTCGTGTTTGTTCATTAAGGAAACGAACATGTTCGTGAACTGTTCACGAACACTTACCATACGCAAATGAACTCTAACAAATGTTTATGAACATAAATGAACACAAACAACGTTTATGATCGCAAATTAATACAATACTGATTTTAGAATAAAATCTGTTTTTCATAACCAACATTACGAAAAATCCACAAAAAATAGATAAATACTTGACATAATTTTCCGAACACAGTTGACATGATTATCAGAAACATGTTTAACATAAAATTAAGAGTTTGTTAAGCTTAACACAAATTAAAATTGAAATAGTGAAATGAGTGATGTTGTGAGAAACATATAAGATAACTAGGGTTTCAAAATTTTAAAAACTATAAACAATAAAGCAAAATACAACATGTAAAGAAACGAACACAAATAAACATTAAAGAGCGAACATAAATGAACTCATTACCGAATTCCCACCAACATAAACGAACACATTACCGAACGTTCACGAACATAAACGAACGAACGCAACCTCTGTTCATGTTCGTTCGTTTAACTGAACGAATGAAATTTCTTGTTCGTGTTTGTTCATTTACTAAACGAACATAAACGAACTTCCCGCCGAACGGTTTTACAAACTATTGGCTGAACGTTCGATTCGTTTACAACCCTAATAATAACACCATCATTAAGATATTACACACTTATCATTAAGATATTAACTAGATGGAAGTGCCCGCCGCGATGCGGCTCGGGGCTTATAAATTTTGATGTTTTAAGAGGCATCCTTATCATGCAATAAAGACACAGTTACGCGCCATCCTTATTGTTACGTCATCTAATCTAGTTGCCCCACTTCATGTGGATCTGAGTTAAAAAAAAAGTTGCATAATGTCATTACTACGAGACATCTAATGTGTAATCATGAAAAACTACCAACACATTATTCTAAGTGATATTTCTATGAAACTTCACTATTTCTAAACATATTATTCAAACTGTAAACGAACATTACATACAAATCATTATATAAAATTATAATAAACTTTACCAACATTTTTATATAAAGCATAAAACATTATTATACGAAATGTCGTATCATTTGGTCATCTCACATTAACCAAAGTATTCTTTTTGTGTTGTCATATCATCCCAACTTCTCCCCATTTTATGACACCACCACACCTTCTCATCACTCAACCTCTCCCTTCAACACCAAAATGTACTGACATAACTCTATCTCTTCTTATGCATTTATTTGCTATGCAAATCCAAAACATGATTTTAGCAATGATTTTAGGTTACCACTTTTAATATAGGTATTTGCTAGTAGCAACAATAGAAAACAAAACGCATTACAAACACATATCTTCTTGAACGTACTGAAAGAAACTTGTTGAAAAAGAAAGAAAATCTTAAAATACAAATACAACAAAACGTTGGGCTCTACTTCTTTTTCCTTGACAATACCCAAAAATAAACTAATATTCTTGCACTTTGACAACGCCTGAGACCCAGTAACAATCATCAGACCCAAAAAAACAAAGTTATGTTTAATAGTCATCATAGCCCGGATTACAAAGAAAACATGATGGTCATAACAGAGGTAATCATTAGTTTCAACACCCAAAAAATGTTTATCGAGCCATAAACATCTTAATTCTTAGATGAGACTGAGCTCACTATCATCGAGTCAAACACAACAAAGAGAGAGATATAGAAGGCCGCAAAGGTACGCCGTCGCCATAGACGACCGGATAGCCGCCGGCAACAGTAACCCAACACCCATCTCTCTCTGTTTATGTTTTTAAAACCCCAAAGAGAAGAGACGGGTATCTCATAACTGAAACACCAAAGAAGCCAAAGGTACAACATCACAATGCGTTAAACAGTTACTAAAAAGAGAGACATATAGAAGAACACACATGTTCGTCGCCACCCTGGACGGCCGGAAAGTTGCCGTCAACATAAAGCCAACACCCATCTTGCATTGTTTCTCTCTCTAGAAACCCGATGGCCGTCTGTTTCTCTACAAAATAAGACCGTCTAAGGTCCGTAAATGGTGAGCCACAAACAGTTGCTAGTTGCTGGAGAATATGTGCAACCATTAGAGAGAGTTTCAGAGAAAGAAAGAGCTGAGTTGAAAATGAAGAGGCATTTCACCCCAAAAAGGGTTTTAAACCCCAAAGAGACAGATGTCTCGTTAATAAAAGAGATGGTTGCATTAGAAAACACGTGGCAAAGAAAACACCAGATAAGCATACTTTACAACCACCCAATGCATAACAGTGTTGTAAATTTATAATATATAATACTTATAATGTAATAGTAGAAATTGTGAAGACCTGAAAGATTTTTTAAAAAAGAAACCGAAGTTTTAGTCCCTCAACTTCACATAGGTCATATCTACCTTTTTAAAAATTAGATTTGTTTTATACTAGTGAAGAGTTTTACGTAAGCTCATAGATTAGTGATCCTTAAAATATAATGTCTACATCAAAACAAAACATTGGTATAAACCTAAAACCATAAAAGTTTGTTTCGTATAAAACTGATAGAGCACTATGAATTAGTGATGTTTGCCGTATTCATCCATACCTTGGTTTTGTCTTCTTTAGTGAAATTATGTGTGGTCATTGTTCGTCTTATGATTTTTTTGTTTCAAATAAATACAAACCAATCATAATGTTGTTTATAAAAATCTGTGTTTTTAAAAGGCAAATTGGATTTAAATAATCTCAACTCACTGTTATTGGCCAATAATAATCCTAACTCATTTAATCACCAATAATAATCCGAATTATTCACTTTTGTTTGTAAAATACTCCCAGTTAAAAAAACAATAACTAGGTTAAAAAATTGTTGATGTGGCTTGCCATGTCACCTGCCACATCAGTTGCCACGTCATTGAAAAATGCCACGTAGACTGCCACATCAGCTGCCACGTCATCGAAAAATGCCACGTAGACTGCCACATAAGCTGCCACATCATCAAAAAATGCCACATCAACTGCCACGTCATATGACACATCACCTAAAAGGGCCACATCAGATGCCACATCAGCAATTTTTTAACCTAGTTAGTTTTTTTTAACTGGGAGTATTTTACAAACAAAAGTGAATAGTTTGGATTATTATTGGTGATTAAATGAGTTGGGATTATTATTGGCCAATAACAGTGAGTTGGGATTATTTAAATCCAATTTGCCTTTTTAAAATGATGTGGTCGGGCTAATATAGAAATCTCATCCACGGATGGTAATGGCCGAGTATTGCTAATTTCAGTCCCATACCCGATTGTAAAATCTTTACTCATACCTAACCCATTACAAGTTTATGTGTTTTAAATCTGTACAATATATTAAATATGATACATAACATACATATTACCATCACCACAAAAATATTAAAAGGCATAAGTATTTATTCCAAAAGAAAGTTTATTTTTCATGTTATAACGCTACTAGAATGAAACATTTCTAAATAATAGTTAAGAGAAACTAAAAACAAAAGTTAAAAGTTTCGGTTTTCTATGTTTTGGGTAGATGAGTATATATTTTCAGGTAATTGGGTAGGGTATCACCTAATCTCATACCCGTAAAATATTTCTTTTCCAATCCCAGACCTGTCGGGTATCGGGTAGATTATTGGACATTTGTCACTCTATAAATCATTCTTACACTTTTTACAATTAGGAGTCTTTGTAGAATAACTTAACCCCTACTATCTATATTCCCTTAAGTCTTGTAGCTTTATTAGTTCACAACAATTAATAGAAGAAATTTGTGAATCCCACTTGTAATCATCTCTCTGATCCTGTACCCAAATTCAACAGAGATCACTGGTCCAGGCAGCAAAAAATATCTTCTTGTACAAAGATGTAAGTTAAGGCCGCGTACATCAGATCACGAAGTGATTCAACCCCTCCCAAACCCTGCGCAAACATGAAAGCCTAGTGTATTGGGTACACTCTTCTGCTCGAGCAATTAGATTCTGATATGATACAATTATACAAATCAACTTGATTACTAAATCATGTGATCTCTAAATTTAAAATTATAAAATTACAAAAATTACAAAAATTCCAAAAAGATTAGAATATAAACCAAATAAAACATACAACGGCCAATGAGGTTGTGGTGAAGTGGCTGGGGAAAGAATTGGTGTTTCTTCTGACCCAGGGTCGATTCTCACTCTCCTCGTTATTTTCTGCGGCATCCAGGTGAAGAGCGAATACGGGTGGCGCCGGTTCGACATGGATGGGAGACAAGGTTTTACTGTCTATTCCACTATCGTGCCTTCAGACGGGTGGAGATCGGGTTTCCGTGCATCTAGAAAGAGCCAAGGGGCTGGCGACGGTCGAGTAGTCGACCTTGACCACAGCATCCGGTGTCACAGTGGTTAACCCGTCGTTCCTTGCCGTTAAAAAAAACATACAACAGCATTACCCATAACTGTTTTTATAATTATTTATAAATAATTTTGTAAATTCCCATTGGGAATTTTTCGGTAAAGAATGTCATCCCACTCTCCAATGTTTGTTGTATGCTTTTCGACAAGCCATTCCTCACCACCTACAATTCCGCCAAAAATTTAGCATTTTGGTGAGCCTGAAATCAACCGGTGAATCCTGTCCTCAATTCTTCTTCTGTGGCATCCTCACATCTATAATCTCTCTTCATACACATATGTGCGATCATTTAACCTCCAACTCATACCATACACAATCCTATCTTTCTCTATCTTCTTGTGGCTCTCAAATCTTCAAGATTTCAATTTCACACACACCCTTTTGCCCCTTTTCTTTCTTTAACTCATATTCTTGCATATTCTTGTAAAAAGATTCAAACTTTTCAAGATTCATACATTGGGTGATGATGGGAACTCATCAATAAGCTATACCCATTTGGTATTTTTCACTCTACTTGTGTTTTTTAGTCTCTTTAATGGAGATTTAATCCATTTGGGGAATACCCATGAACATTAATGTTGTTTTTGTGGTTCTCTTGTTGTTTTTTAGGTTGGATAGTTTAATATTCAGGTTTATTGTTGATCAATCTCTAGTGGAGTTATCAAATTTCTGTAAAGGTATGATTTTTATTGTTAAAGATAGTGTTTTTTTTTTCATTTCTTTAGTATGAATTCAATTTCTTGTTGCATTATAACCCTGAATTTGGTATTGATATTGATCAAGTAATGAACTACATTTAAACCGGACGGGCAACAACCTGCGCTGCTAACCCTTTTCGAAAAGCAAAACTAAGTTTTTTAAAAAACTACATATTCATAGATCTTGGGGTCAGAAACATACTGTGCTTGACCTGTTGGACTAGATTAAGTAGCTCTACTCTGGCGCACGGAAACCAAAAGTTGAAACAGAGTTATTGTCAATTTTAAAAAACTACATTCATAGATCTTGGGGTCAGAAACATACTATGCTTGACCTGTTGGACTAGATTAAGTAGCTCCACTCTGGCGCACGGAAACCAAAATTATCATAACCAAAAGTTGAAAATGAGTTATTGTCAATTTTAAAAAAACTACATTCATAGATCTTGGGGTTAGAAACATATTGTGCTTGACCCGTTGGACTAGATTAAGTAGCTCTGGCGGACGGAAACCAAAAGTATCATAACCAAAAGTTGAAACAGAGTTATTGTCAATTTTGATCTTGAAAACAAAATGCTTGTGGATGAATAAGATATATTGGTGTTTGTGATATAAATTTGCAGATGGGTGATGTAGCAAAGGATTTAGCTTCTGGAACAGTTGGAGGGGTGGCCCAATTGGTAGTTGGGCACCCTTTTGACACCATCAAGGTCAAACTCCAAAGTCAACCTACTCCGTTACCGGGTGAACTACCCAAATACTCGGGTGCGATAGACGCTGTTAAAAAGACAGTCGCCGCTGAAGGTGCGGGTGGCCTATACAAAGGTATGGGTGCCCCACTTGCCACCGTGGCAGCCTTCAATGCTCTCTTGTTCTCAGTCAGGGGTCAAATGGAGACCCTTTTGAGGTCCAGCCCCGGTGCACCCTTGACCGTGAACCAGCAGTTTGTCGCTGGAGCCGGTGCTGGATTCGCAGTCTCGTTCTTGGCCACCCCAACCGAGTTGATTAAATGCAGGTCAGTGCTCTTTTGTTATCAGTTATTATACTTTTAGTAGGCTTGTAAATGAACTGAACCAACACGAAACGAACATAAACAAACAAACTTAAACGGACATAATTTACTTAGTCGAGTTCAAAGGGTCATGCATAGTAATGTTATGACCTCGAGATCTATGGACGTAGTTTTTAAAAGACTTAGTTTTGCTATTCAAAAAGGGATAGCGGCGCAGCTTGTTGCCCGTTTACCATCTCGATGTAAATTCATAACACGATAAGAAATAATTTAAGTTATAATTTAATTTTTCTCTAACATTAAAATAAACAACACAAATGTAAATAATTGAATAAACATAAATTGAAACGAACGAACATAAACAAATGTAAATACTTGTATAAATACAACTACCTATGCATTTAAATTGAAACGAACATAAACAAATGCAAATAAACGAACGAACATAAACAAACGTACATAAACGGACGTTCACAAACATAAATTAACGAACAAAACGTGTGTTCGTGTTCATTCGTTTAAATGTTTAATTAAACGAACAAAAAAACTGTGTACATGTTCGTTCATTTATTAAATAAACGAAGATAAATAAACTCCCCACCAAACAGGTTCACGAACAGTTCATGAACGTATGTTCATTTACAGGCCTGACTTTTAGCCTTTTAGGTACCAAAATGTGAGTGATAATTCTAACTTGAACGCAACTTATTTCTTGAAATCTAGACTTCAGGCGCAAGGCGCAAGTGCAACTGCAGGTGTAACAACAGCCGCAGTGACAGAAGCCGGTGCAGCCACCACAGCAGCCGGTGCAGCCACAGCAAAAGCAGTGAAGTACGGTGGTCCAATGGACGTGGCTAAGCAGGTCTTGAGGTCCGAAGGTGGTGTTAGAGGTCTTTACAAAGGTTTATTCCCCACGTTTGCTCGTGAAGTACCAGGAAACGCGACAATGTTTGGTGTATATGAATATCTAAAACAATACATGGCTGGTGGGACCGACACTTCGGGGTTAGGCCGTGGCTCTTTAATGCTGGCAGGTGGGTTAGCCGGTGGTGCGTTTTGGGGTGCAGTTTATCCAACTGACGTTGTCAAGAGTGTGATCCAGATTGATGATTATAAGAACCCGAAGTATTCCGGGTCTATTGATGCATTCAAAAAGATTCTTAAAGCTGAAGGAGTTGGTGGTTTGTATAAAGGTTTCGGACCAGCAATGGCTCGAAGTGTCCCGGCTAATGCTGCTTGCTTTTTAGCATATGAAATCACAAGGTCTAGCTTAGGCTAGATGTCGTGACGTCATGATTTTTAACATTCGTTTTCAGTGATTCAAATTTGCCGTTAAAAAAAACGCGTTGAAATAGTTTTTTTTATGGCTCATTTGTTTGCTTCATTTCCAGTTATGTAACCTCCAAATCCACTGTTATCATGTTATATTAACTTGTATCCTATGTTTAAAAATATGATGTGACCTTTTATTTTCTATTTTTGTTATCTATACACCCCTAGACAATGCACAACTTATTAATATAAAGGGAAAATCACCAAAATAAACATTGACCACACCTATTTACCAAAATAAGCATCGTTCGCGTCTATGGCAGACGCGTCACTTAAACGAGGGAACTTTTGCATCTATCATAGACTCATGAATCCTGGCGAATAAAGTGTTGACACGTGGATCAAAAATGGGTGGAGGTTGTAGCTAGGGATGAGCAAATCGTTCCCAGTACCGGTACCGAATTTACCGAACCAGGTACTTTTTCGGTACCGATTCGGTACCGACTTTTATCATTTTCGGCACGGTACCGATATTTACCGGTTTTTACCCTCAAATACCGGTACCGATACCGAACCGAACCGGGTATATTCGGTACCGGTACCGGTACCCACTTTTGAGGATCTTCGGTACCGGTTCTTTCGGTACCGGACGGTACCGAGCTCATCCCTAGTTGTAGCCTCCAACATTCAAGTTTGTGTCTAGGGGTGTCTAAACGGTTTGGGTTTGGGTTTAGTCTAAACGGTTTCGGGTCAGTTTCAGGTTGAACCCGCTAACCCGTTTAGCTTAACGCGTCATGTTTCGGTCAACCCGGGTTGGTGGGTTGACCCGTTTGACCTATTTATATTATATTATATTTTTTACAATATGTTTAATATTTAAATTAAATTAAATTAGGTCTTTATTTTATGCTTTAATTATAACTTAAAAAGATAAATTGACATAAGAATTTATAATTTAATGCAAGAAAAAAATCAAAAAGTTGAAAAAATCGGGTTGAACGGGTCGTGTTCGGGTCTACCCCTCAATATTCGGGTCATGGTCGGGTTCTTATGTATGAGACATTTTTCGGGTTCGTGTCATGTTCGGGTTCGTCTACTATTTTCGAGGTCGGGTCAGGTTGAACCCGCCAACCCGCAAACACGACCAATTTAGCAGCTCTATTTGTGTCTAGTAGTAGTAGCCTCCAACATTTGCATCTACTCTCAACCATTTGCTCTTCATAGCATCCAACATTTAAGTTTGCGTCTAGTAGCCTCTACGTGTCAACAGTTTATTTGATAGGAGTGACGAGTCTACTGTATACAGCAAAGTTCCCTCGTTTTCAGTAACGCGTCTAGGTCGGATAGACCCGAACTATGTTTATTTTGGTAAATGGATGTGATCAATATTTATTTTGGTTATTTTCCCTAATATAAATCTTTGATTTATTCTTT
>JARYGA010020405.1:0-28729 GCA_030545235.1 Helianthus tuberosus
GCTTCATTATATCACTAATACAAACTTTATTACTGATATGAGCAAAAATTGTATGTAACGCATCGTATTTTCGTATCTTTATCCATATTTGTATTCTATTTTTCGAGGCGTTAATCATAATAAATTATTGTATACATACTTGTATTTGTACAATCAATCATTTAAATATATGATTTCTTTTACGAAACCGAAAAGCTTTAAAGATTTTTAATAATTTTTAGGAATTTTTCTAGCTTAGCTCCCTTTTGTAAAAAGTACGTGTTTTAATCCATAGTAAATAAAAAAAACGAATAGTGCCGTGAATAGTGCCATACGGAGATTTATACCCATTTTCCACCTCTTTTCTTCTCCAATCACGTTTTCCACCTCCTTCAATCACCCTTTCCACCTCCATTCTCCATTATAATTATTTTTTTATTTATTTATCTTTTCCATTTATTTTTTTATTATCTCCACCAATCACCTACCACCTTCTTCACCTATAAATACCAACCTTCTCCTACCATTTTCTTCACACTATTCTTCTCTCAATCTTCTCTTAATCTCTCTAAATCAAGAATTCTAGGAATTCTAAAAGAACACTAAGTGTTCTAACCATTCTTCTCTCAACCCCTCTAATTCTCTTAAAATCTTCCAAGCAAGGAAGAGAACTCAAAGAGTTCTAAATAAAACATTAAGTGTTCTAAGGAAGCTTTGAACCTCCAACTCTTCAAGGGATTACCAAAGGAACAACTTTGAGAAACTGTGAGTATACATGACCCTTTTTCCATTTTAAATCACTTTGGGTGCAATATGTATTCCTATGCAAAACCCACTATCACGTTGAACGTTATTTTATGCATCCTCTATCCAAATTGCACGTGGAACATTTGATTCTTGTTAGACATGTTATGCTAATGTAAACATTCATGACTATACGCTCATTAACTTAGTACAGGCCTACCCTAACAATTATAGCGCTATAGGTTGTAACGCCCCGCCCGCTATCCTTGGGTATTGTTAGGTAAAACATGTTAACCTCCCGCTATCCTTGGGAAAGGCACTTTAATTGCGTAAACATTGGTTTGGGCATGTAGAGTAACATCGTTTCGAGCATATACTGTTAACTAGTAATCTTTTTATTCATGTTGGATATGAGCATGTTAATCAGTTTAAACATATTATGTTATGAATCAAACTTGTATACTCGCCAACTTTTTGTTGATTGTATTTTAATGCATATTGCAGGTTGATAGTCAAGATGTTGGAGAATCAAGTTAGGATGGATTTAGAAACCCATTTAATAAACTATGTTTGAGTTTTCTTTTTTTTATTTGAACGATGTATTTGAATTTTAGTATTTTATGAAATTTGACTTAAGTTATATTGTCACAATAGGGTTATGATGCTTTGAGCGATTTGTTCGTCTCATCCCTTTATTTCCGCCATCGGTTGGGGTGTGATAGATTGGTATCAGAGCCATAACTATAGGGAATTAGGTAGAATTGCCATGTTTGACCTAGTATATAGTAAGTACCAAAATTTAACCATTCTAAGTTCTCGCTTAACATGCTATTCTTCCTACTTTGCTTCTTTCTACTTCTTTTGTCTTAATTATACAATATGTCTCTCCTAAGACATTTTACCCATATTACACGTTGAAGACTTGAAGACACTCAAACAAACGAGATAACTTCACCAAAATAGGGGTGAAACCCATAATTTGGCGAATAATCTCATTCCGCGAATCTTGATTTTTCAAGAAATTTTACCATCAAGTTAGGAGTGATATCCTTACCTTGACGGAAATTTCCATTTCATATTCTTGTGGATTCTTACCAACAAGACGGAATTTACTCCTCACTTGGTAAGTAACATCCACATATTAGGAACGAAATTGTCAAGATAGGAGTGACATCCACACCTTGATAACTAGTTCCACTCCCCGATTTTCAATCTCAGCAAAGTTTCAAATTTTCGATCAAATGGAAACGTGTAGTAACTGGAAGGGTAAGTACCGGTAGTCGGGACGTCCTGTCTAGGCTGGCAATTCGTACAAATCCAAATTAATGGACCCGTTTGCCTACCTGGGGACTATCGATTAGAGTACAAAATACCTATAGGCCACAGGACGTTTCCCTAATTCGAAAGGACTTTTGATTTATTTCGGTTTAGTCAAAGTTCCATTTTGGAACAACCTAAGTTTTAATCAAACCTACGTTTTACTATTATCAATTTTATACGATACAATCCCCTCTTTTCCAATTCAAATTATTTTCGAGATCATACATTTTCAAATTCAAATTTTCAAAATTCAAAATCATACATTTTCGAGATCATACATTTTCAAATTCAAATTTTCAAACTAGCTACAGTAAACTGTTTTAAAACGTATCATGGAAGCCTTAACCAATCGTATGGTGTAAGCCAAAATTTCCTTATCTATATAATAAACTCACTACTCGAGCTAATCTACACAAGAACTACAACTTCTGTTATAATTCAACACATACCCAAAATAACCCATACCTAAACTTTTCTTAGTTCAACAAAACCTAATATTCAAATGGCAAATTTCCCAGTAGCATATGCTGAATCTTTAAATGTAGCAGAAATTCATCCATTCCTTCGGTTTACTGATTTACCCACCCGTGAGAGGTATCGAAAACTCAAGGATCTTGAAGTTTTTACTATTAGCGGTATTGATTGGCATTGAATGGGAATGTTTGATTCCAGTGGTTTACTGGCAGGATTACTACCACATAATACGCCCTGGCGCCATTTCTTCGACATCCTAGAACCATCATACGATGAACTGGTATATGAGTTCTTGTCCACTTTCTATTTCAAATATAATAAAAGTCTTACCGATGAATCCATTCATTTTCGACTTTGTGGACAACCTCATAATATGTCATTAACAGAATTCGCAGTTCATCTGTGCATATATACAGATGAAGAAGTTAAACAACCCATTTTTACGGAGGCATCAACCTCTTATTCCTCTGTGAAAATGACAGAATATTGGCGATGCCATTCATCAAAAGAGTGGTGTGTCAACAATAATTCTATGAACTTCACAGACCCTCGTTATCGATATATGCACCGTGTTTTAGCCAACACTATCACGGGGCGCAAGAATAATCAACAAAGGGTTAGTGTCACACCCCGATTTCCACGTGTCACCGGTGGGCCCGGTGGGGAGTATCGTGACATAGTTGAGATCATCATAGTCAAACAACACAATATATAAATGCACAGCGGAAGCAAAAGATAAATATATTACATTCCAAATATAAGTAATGTCAAAGTATTACAACGGAAGGTAAAGGATCCACAGGCGGATCAATAAAAGAAAACTGTTCAACAGACTTTAGGCATCTAGAACTTGCAAGATTCCCTAATGACGCCCCGAGCTCCCAGCCAATTACGCATAGTACCTGTCACTTAACCTTTTGGAAAATACGTCAGTTTACACTGGTAAATACAATTAACTGACTCATTTTGAAAAGAGTTTTAAGAAAATTGATTTGAATGCACGTGGCACAAAATATCTTTTATAATTTGATTAAAATGCACGAGGCAAAATTAATCTTTTATACTTGGGACAATTTTATTAATAAAGATCTTGTATCCGATTTAAATGGTTGTCCAATATTTAGGGCCGGTGATTATACAATACAAGCCGGTCAAGATTAATCGACACACCATAAATATAACTCACAAGAAGAAATCCTTACGAGTGAGTATATCTTTTACATACGCAACAGGAGGTGTTATGCCTACACCTTGTGCTTAAGTTATGGCCATTCAGTTTTTAAATAAGCCAAGGATATCCAGGACACGGTCATTAACCCCCAATGTTATTTGTTATCAATCAATACAGATTAAAACGGGATTATGCAATATAATCATCTCCGATTAAAAGGTTTCAACACCCGACCAAGCGGTATTTTTATAATACCGTATCCCAAGCCCGTATAAGGGAAAATAAGTTAAAAGTATTTACCTGAGCTGGCAATGCAATTTATACTCAGCCGTATATTCTAATCAGCAAGCACAAGTACTTCTACTGGGGCTCTCAATCTGGAACGAAGGTTTTATTAACCTATTAAAATCCTAACGGGTCTTATTTAAGTCGTAACTTAGACCGGTTAGTTTTAAGGAAAGGTTTACGGTTCAAAACGCATGATTAAGCGAAGACCGGAATAGGATGTGATTTAGACCCGACAAGTTTGGAGACTTGTATAATATGAGTAAACTAAAAACATTCTGGATTTTGAGATAAAAACGATAACGTTTGACCCGTTTCGGCTAATTTATGCAAACTAGTTACATAAACCGAACCGAACGCGAATAACGCATGACGGGTAATCATGAGAGTCATATACAGGTTTCCTAAGTTAATTATGCCTCAAATATGTTGTGACATCAGTAAGATGTCTTTCATTATGCCCAAAACGTATTTAAACACAAACTAGGCCTCGTAGGGGTAGTTTGGTCATTTAAGAGGTTATAAAAGAGTTTAAGTATTTACCTGAGTTACAGGTCTGGTATAATAAGCAAAAATACTTATTTTGATAAGTTATAACAGTAGGATAAAGTATATATGTGAAATTTATCAATTATAACCAAACTATGCACCGAAGGGGCACTTTGGTAATTTCACATAAGCCGTAAAGCTCAAAACTGAAGTCTAAGTTACAAAACTTTTACTTACTGTTAAAACATTATAATTTACCTAAAATATCAGTAGGTATCAACCCTTGTATGTCTAAAATAGTTCTAGTGCATACTATGCGTTAAAAACGCTTAGAAAGGCGATTAGGAGCCATTTCCGGGTTATATACATAAAGCTGATATTTTTATTATTCCATAAGGCTTAAAATAATTTATTTATCATGTGTAATCAGTAGCAAAATGTTTGGAGTCGATTAGATATGTAAAACTCATTTTATAGCCCGTAAGGGCAAAACCGACAATTACCGGATTAAGCCTACGACTATAAGTTATGCTCAGCCTAAAATTAATTAAAAATCTTTAAAAATCCCAAAATATTATATTAAATCAGTGGGTAAAATATTTGATATCAAAAAGTATGTTTAAATAGGCTATACGCTAATTATGTCGTTTAATTAACATAAAGCATTCAATTTACGCTAATGAGCATAACTCTCATTCTATACCTCAAACTGATGTCAAACTTTGCATACAAGTTTATATATCAGTAATTAAGGTTTCTACACTTTTACATTTTCATAAATCACATTTTAAGGTGAAAAGGGCATAATGGTCAACATATGGGCAATTAACGGAATCATGCGCATTAATTGGATAACTAATGATCCGAGGTGTGTAATCACAGAGGGTTATACTAGCATGTAACCTGGTCCAAATGAAGCTCTTAGGTATTTCTAAAACATACCATAACGGGTCAGAACTGAAAGTCAAAGTGAAAGTTAAACTATGCGACTTTCGGTTCCAAACCGGGTCTATATAGTAAATTGTCGGGTGGAACATGTTCAGACATGTTCTTACACTAATTACCAAGTTATTTTAATGATCAAACAGGTTATAAGTGTTCTACATTGCTAATTATGCATAAATTGTAATTTAAACATTCTGTTGACTTTTTCTTAATAAGTTTGACCCGACATTTAACCTAGTTAGATTGGGAATAAGGGGGATTCCTTTTGAGGGTTTATTACCCACATAATTACCAACTTATAACTAATTTTGATTCGACTAATCACTGGACCATTAGTGATTAATCTTAAAGTCAACCGTTAATTACGAAGGTTTGACTTTTAAGCTAAAACTAGGCTAAAACTTAATTAAGGAAGGTTTAGCATACTTACCAAGGTCCTATGCACGAAATGTGATCACTTGAGAGCAGCCTTGAGCTCCAGAAATGATCAGATTGCAAGAATGAAGTGTGAGGAACAATGGTTGCAACTCATGGCTTTATATAGGAATCAAACCACCATAAGAAGTTGACACACAACTCTATTACTGACCATAAGTCATTAACATGTGTCCCAAAGGCTTAGGGGTTGCCTAGGGGTCGCACTTGAAGTGAAAATATCCGTTTTGGGTCGAGTTTGCGCATATACAGGCTGCTGTTCGCTGATGCTGCATCTGACATCCTGACGCGGCCAACCTTAACCCCAAAAATCAGAATTTTCATTTTTTTTGTTTTTGCAACTTGTCCCTTGGCTTCACGAAAGGTCAACTAAGTTTATTCTTTGCATTTTGACCCCTTTATATTTACCCACAAGGGCTTTAGGACTTATACCCACTTTTCCAAGTCCCTGGACACTTCCGGTTAACCCGAAAGGTCATAACTTTCAATGTTAACGCTTTTAACCCCTTGTAAACGAATTTGATCACAACTTGCTCATGCGATAACGAAACTTTATGAAATTTGTATCGTGCATTCTAGTGAGCATAATTAACCGTTACAAGCCTTTGGGTTGGCTAAAAGGTCACTCAGAGGTATAACTTAAACATGTTGACACATTTAACCCCTGTGGTTTGTAATCTCTCACTTTCCTTCTTATTTAGCTTCGTATGATCCGTGATTTATTCGTTTGAAGGTATGAGCATCATGTAGGGCAAATGTACAATATATTTATTCACTTTTGACATTTCGAACACGTATATTCACATACTTTTCATGTTTGTCAACTTTTAGTCCCTCTAGAATATTCTTTCTCACGTTCAAACATTATGACACGTGTCAACACATTATAGGACGTGAATTTTCGAGGTGTTACATCCTCACCCCCTTAAAAGAAATCTCGACCTCGAGATTTGTTAAAGTAAAGGAAGTATTTTCTGCCTCGTATTGGGCTTAATCTTCCTCAGTACTTTTGAGCCTCTTAGGCACTCCAATTGACCTTTATAATAGGTACATGTATCTTTTTGGAGCTTCTAGTCCTGTCGATCCTTAATCGACATATGTCGCTCATTATATAATAAATCTGCACATCATTATGTGATAGTGCTTCTTTGACTTATTGGCGAAACACATCCTTTAGTTACTAGTGTGTAATGTATTGCGAGCTCCACTAAGTTCCTTATATAGGTTTTAGCTTCTAAGCTACTTGATCTTGATACATTCGATTTCCTTCGAGTGATTCTATATATTCAGAGCTTA
Source organism: Helianthus tuberosus (assembly GCA_030545235.1). Taxonomy (NCBI): domain Eukaryota; kingdom Viridiplantae; phylum Streptophyta; class Magnoliopsida; order Asterales; family Asteraceae; genus Helianthus; species Helianthus tuberosus. The sequence continues at coordinate 7,139 of JARYGA010020405.1, forward strand.
ACTAGCCTGATAATTTAATAAATTTGGTACACCCTTCCTGGGCAGCCGATGGCAAATTCTTAATTGATGCCTAATTAGGGTTGCGGTAATCAATGCATAAGCGAAATGAACCGTCTTTCATAACTAACTACACCGAATTAGGTTAGGCTATATGAATCCATATCTTAAAACTTACTTAACCGAGGTTTTCGATTCTACCAATAATGGTACTAGCTATCTTGGAGATTTCATAATAATGCAGCTCCAAATGGGATATAAACCTTAACTCTACCTGCTTCTCAGGGGTAAACTGGGTAGTCTTAGGAGAAGACAATCAGGATACAAGGAGGTTACAAAGATTTTCCATATCTCAAGCTCCAGTTCATCCATCATTGCTTGTGTCAAATAAGTGACATATTTATGTTATAAGTCCACGGATTCCTTAATCGGGAATATTTATTTGGACAATTCTATTATGGATATCTTCTTTGAATACCATTAGCTGACTTTAGTACTCTATAACCATTGGAATATCTTTGTGGTCCCATGCATTAAACCTCCATACTGATCAGGCATGGAAGCAATCTATGGAACATATTAAGATATACCAATCCTCATATGGCGCTGTTATCATGCTATTTGGTATTCGCAATCGTTTAGAGATCAAAGAGATATCAATTTCATTTGAATGCATTTATCTGGAGAGAGAGTACATTGGAATTTTATGACTGAAGATTTCTGACAGGAACAGAAGAATAGTTCTGGTGAATTTTCTACCTGTAAGTTTTTCCTTACACTTAATATATATAGGGTTCTTATGAAAAGTTTTAAAAACTTGTTATACTTATAGTTTATGAAGGATTTACTGGTATCCGAACCAAAATAAAAACTCTTAGCATTTAAATTACTGATAAAATGCCAAGGAATGTACCTGATGCCATTATTTATGGACTAGCTCAGGCATTTTAGGCGCTTTCAATTTTAGGCTTTACTTCCTCCGCCGCATTTCCTTTGACAGATTTAGGGCACGTAGTCTTGATGTGGCCTTTCTCATTACAGCCGAAACAGACTGCATTCTTCATGTCTTTGCAGTCCAACGTTTTATGTCCCTTAGACTTGCAGATCCCACAATGTAGAGGTCGAGGCTCAAATCTGCATTTCCCGTAGTGGCGCTTCTTGCAAATCTTGCATACAGGTTTCTGATTGGACTTTTGTTTATTCTTTTTCTTAGAACTCTGGGAGTTATCTACCTCCCTTTTCCTTTTTAGTTCATCCTTTGCATCAGAGGCATGAACGGGATCCTCCTTAAGAGTAAGGAAGTGTGGTCCTAGATAAAATTTGGACCGAGCAGCATGGGGCTCTTTGAACTTTTTCACAGCCTTCTTCACATCTTTTCCAACAGCTGCGTCTATCATAGTTTGAAGAACATCTTTGGAAATTCTAAGGTTCACAATTTCAGCATCATTAGCATGCGTCGTGCCATCAATGGCGCGATCGACTGTTATCTTATCCGAGTTTGCCATACTTTCTATTGGTTCCTGCTATATAGTTATCCTTCTGCACCATTTCCTGGCGTTCATCCGGAAGACTTATGCATTTATTTTCCTGGCCTCTCCCGGCTTCTTTATAAGCTTTGGGCAGTTGGTTTTGATGTGCCCTTCCTCGTTACAATTGTAACATGTGGCGTTCTTTAACCCCTTGCAATCTAAGGTTTTGTGACCCTTGGTCTTGCAAATTCCACACAATTTAGCACGTGGGTCGAATGTACATTTTCCAAAATGTTGCTTTTTGCAGTTACTACATTTGGGTCTGTTATCAGACTGACTCGAGTTCTTCCTAAACTCGGAATCCTTCCCGCGCTCAGAGTTTCCCTTCTTCTTCTTGTTATATCGATGAGAGTTTTCCTCCTCTCTTTCTCTTCTTCCCTCGCCAGAAGCCTTAACAGACTTAATTCTGATTGCATCTAAGGTGAGAGATAAGGATAAGTCCACCGCGGACCTATATGTGGTTGGCCTAGATGCTTTAACACTTCCTTTTATTTCTGGTGCTAGGCCTCCAATGAAACGCGCTATGCGTTTAGGTTCAGGGGTGACTAAATAAGGAACTAGGCGGGACATAGTGTTGAAACTTGTCACATACGCCTGACAATCCAAATCCTCCATGACCAGAGTCAAGAAGTCCGATTCTATCTTTTCTACCTCATGCTGGGGGCAATAGTTTTCCTTGACTAATGCAACAAATTGTTCCCAAGATAAGTTGTAGAGTAGAACTTTTCCCGTGGCTTGGAGCAATGATCTCCACCATGCCAACGCTTCTCCTTTGAATGATTGTGAAACAAATTTCACAACTTGCTCCGCACAACCGCTGATGTCAACAACAGCGTCCATCTCATCGAGCCATGTTATGCAATCGATGGCCCCTTTTTCTCCTGTAAAGTCTCTAGGCTTGCAGGAGGCAAAATATTTATATGAACAGGTCTTAACTGGTGCCTCTTGATGGAACACAACCTGTCTAGACGGAATACTCCTTTGATTTGACAAGTCATGAACATCGTCCTCCCTTGACTCATGTATTTTAGGAGGGGGCTTACTACGAGCCACAGATAGAGTCTTAGAGTGGGTATCATTTGATTCGTCATACTGTCGATCAAGAGCTCGAGTAACAGCATAATCTATTATTGCCTGCAGTTCTGCTCCAGTTACATTAATTCTGGTAGTATCATTGTTCTCCTTCATGTGGTTGTTAACTTCATCTAATCCAGCCATGTAGCTTGATTACTACATAAATATTAACAATGATTTATTCAGAGGTTTTTATGGAATCCTCATCTTTGACGATTCAGCAACCATGGTAATATAAACCATATTGGTTAACTTGTTAGTTATATTTAATTAGTATTTTCCATGATAATTTGTCCTAGTTATAAAACATTAAGGATATTGAAGTGGCGCAAAAGGCCTAGTCATAAGGACAATTCTAAATTTTATAAGCCATGATTTCAGAGAATCGAGGCATTAAGGTTTGAATCAAGTTCATTACCTTCTCTTGACAGGGAGTTGTAGACTTCAACTGTATTTTGTCTTTTAGGACAATAGATATAGCCCGTGGGCATTTCCCTTCTGAGGGATGGTTATAATATGATTATCTTCTCAGATGCTATTAGTCGAGATCGGGTATGGATCCTACCGACTATTATGCTTGGACCTGGTCCAACATTTTTAGACAGGAGGTCAAAGACCACCACTGTCGTTGTCTTATCGGACAACAAGTTTAGCCCGTAGGCACTTCATCACTATCGGATGTTTATAATGTGATCATCTTATAGGATGACACAAGCCATGATTTCTAAATCACTAGGCTAGATAAGAAAATTGGAAGAATCCAATATAAGGATGACTGTTGTGATTTTATCGAATCACATTTGTCAAGAGTGCTAACACGTTCTTAGGTGTTAACAAGGATTTGAATCTCTTGAATAGGTCTTACCATCTTGGCCATGTCAAAAATGACACGTGGCTAGGTCTTGTCCTTTTTAGATTTTGCCATTTTATTATAATGGTAGATCTTATAAAAGGAATGTTATTTTCCATTTATTTAATATTTCAAGTTTAGAATGACAATTTAATCTTAATCATTCCACTTATATAAAAACTAAAAGTACAGAGTTTCCCTAAGCGGGACTTGAAAGGAATAATGTTGTCCTAGAAAGGACAGAAAGATAAATATGTCCTTATAATGTTGTCCCTAAGCGGGACTACTTAAGAAAACGATCTTTAGCAAAAAGGGGTTTTCTTCATCACTTTACTTTCGAATGTTCCCTCCCTGGATGCTCGTTTCATTCTAGCCGCGGTACGAAGCTCAGCATTTCAAGGCTCCGGATGTGGAGAATTTCTAATACAGCTCCTTCGCTTGGCGACATATCCAATATATAAAAAAAAATTGAAGCAAAATTTACAGATTTGGATTGAGAGTAATCCTATGTTAAGTCTAGACTCAGAAGGTCAAGGAATGTGCTAATGTGTCATTGAGATTAAACACAAAAGGCTAGTGTTTAATTCACTCAATGTTGGCTCTGATACCAACCTGTCACACCCCGATTTCCACGTGTCACCGGTGGGCCCGGTGGGGAGTATTGTGACGTAGTTGAGATCATTATAGTCAAACAACACAATATATAAATGCACAGCGGAAGCAAAAGATAAATATATTACATTCCGAATATAAGTAATGTCAAAGTATTACAACGGAAGGTAAAGGATCCACAGGCGGATCAATAAAAGAAAACTGTTCAACAGACTTTAGGCATCTAGAACTTGCAAGATTCCCTAATGACGCCCTGAGCTCCCAGCCAATTACGCATAGTACCTGTCACTTAACCTTTTGGAAAATACGTCAGTTTACACTGGTAAATACAATTAACTGACTCATTTTGAAAAGAGTTTTAATAAAATTGATTTGAATGCACGTGGCACAAAATATCTTTTATAATTTGATTAAAATGCACGAGGCAAAATTAATCTTTTATACTTGGGACAATTTTATTAATAAAGATCTTGTATCCGATTTACATGGTTGTCCAACATTTAGGGCCGGTGATTATACAATACAAGCCGATCAAGATTAATCGACACACCATAAATATAACTCACAAGAAGACATCCTTACTAGTGAGTATATCTTTTACATACGCAACAGGAGGTGTTATGCCTACACCTTGTGCTTAAGTTATGGCCATTCAGTTTTTAAATTAGCCAAGGATATCCAGGACACGGTCATTAACCCCCAATGTTATTTGTTATCAATCAATACAGATTAAAACGGGATTATGCAATTTAATCATCTCCGATTAAAAGGTTTCTACACCCGACCAAGCGGTATTTTTATAATACCGTATCCCAAGCCCGTATAAGGGAAAATAAATTAAAAGTATTTACCTGAGCTAGCAATGCAATTTATACTCAGCCGTATATTCTAATCAGCAAGCACAAGTACTTCTACTGGGGCTCTCAATCTGGAACGAAGGTTTTATTAACCTATTAAATTCCTAACGGGTCTTATTTAAGTCGTAACTTAGACCGGTTAGTTTTAAGGAAAGGTTTACGGTTCAAAACGCATGATTAAGCGAAGACCGGAATAGGATGTGATTTAGACCCGAAAAGTTTGGAGACTTGTATAATATGAGTAAACTAAACACATTCTGGATTTTGAGATAAAAACGATAACGTTTGACCCGTTTCGGCTAATTTATGCAAACTAGTTACATAAACCGAACCGAACGCGAATAACGCATGACGGGTAATCATGAGAGTCATATACAGGTTTCCTAAGTTAATTATGCCTCAAATATGTTGTGACATCAGTAAGATGTCTTTCATTATGCCCAAAACGTATTTAAACACAAACTAGGCCTCGTAGGGGTAGTTTGGTCATTTAAGAGGTTATAAAAGAGTTTAAGTATTTACCTGAGTTACAGGTCTGGTATAATCAGCAAAAATACTTATTTTGATAAGTTATAACAGTAGGATAAAGTATATATGTGAAATTTATCAATTATAACTAAACTATGCACTGAAGGGGCACTTTGGTAATTTCACATAAGCCGTAAAGCTCAAAACTGAAGTCCAAGTTAAAAAACTTTTACTTACTGTTAAAACATTATAATTTACCTAAAATATCAGTAGGTATCAACCCTTGTATGTCTAAAATAGTTCTAGTGCATACTATGCGTTAAAAACGCTTAGAAAGGCGATTAGGAGCCATTTCCGGGTTATATACATAAAGCTGATATTTTTTATTATTCCAGAAGGCTTAAAATAATTTATTTATCATGTGTAATCAGTAGCAAAAGGTTTGGAGTCGATTAGATATGTAAAACTCATTTTATAGCCAGTAAGGGCAAAACCGACAATTACCGGATTAAGCCTACGACTATAAGTTATGCTCAGCCTAAAATTAATTAAAAATCTTTAAAAATCCCAAAATATTATATTCCATCAGTGGGTAAAATATTTGATAACAAAAAGTATGTTTAAATAGGCTATACGCTAATTATGTCGTTTAATTAACATAAAGCCTTAAATTTACGCTAATGAGCATAACTCTCATTCTATGCCTCAAACTGATGTCAAACTTTGCATACAAGTTTATATATCAGTAATTAAGGTTTCTACACTTTTACATTTTCATAAATCACATTTTAAGGTGAAAAGGGCATAATGGTCAACATATGGGCAATTAACGGAATCATGCGCATTAATTGGATAACTAATGATCCGAGGTGTATAATCACAGAGGGTTATACTAGCATGTAACCTGGTCCAAATGAAGCTCTTAGGTATTTCTAAAACATACCATAACGGGTCAGAACTGAAAGTCAAAGTGAAAGTCAAACTATGCGACTTTCGGTTCCAAACCGGGTCTATATAGTAAATTGTCGGGTGGAACATGTTCTTACACTAATTACCAAGTTATTTTAATGATCAAACAGGTTATAAGTGTTCTACATTGCTAATTATGCATAAATTGTAATTTAAACATTCTGTTGACTTTTTCTTAATAAGTTTGACCCGACATTTGACCTAGTTAGAGTGGGAATCAGGGGGATTCCTTTTGAGGGTTTATTCCCCACATAATTACCAACTTATAACTAATTTTGATTCGACTAATCATTGGACCATTAGTGATTAATCTTAAAGTCAACCGTTAATTAAGACGGTTTGACTTTTAAGCTAAAACTAGGCTAAAACTTAATTAAGGAAGGTTTAGCATACTTACCAAGGTCCTATGCACGAAATGTGATCACTTGAGAGCAGCCTTGAGCTCCAGAAATGATCAGATTGCAAGAATGAAGTGTGAGGAACAATGGTTGCAACTCATGGCTTTATATAGGAATCAAACCACCATAAGAAGTTGACACACAACTCTATTACTGACCATAAGTCATTAACATGTGTCCCTAAGGCTTAGGGGTTGCCTAGGGGTCGCACTTGAAGTGAAAATATCCGTTTTGGGTCGAGTTTGCGCATATACAGGCTGCTGTTCACTGATGCTGCATCTGACGTCCTGACGCGGCCCGCCTTAACCCCAAAAATCAGAATTTTCATTTTTTTTGTTTTTGCAACTTGTCCCTTGGCTTCACGAAAGGTCAACTAAGTTTATTCTTTGCATTTTGACCCCTTTATATTTACCCACAAGGGCTTTAGGACTTATACCCACTTTGCCAAGTCCCTGGACACTTCCGGTTAACCCGAAAGGTCATAACTTTCAACGTTAACGCTTTTAACCCCTTGTAAACGAATTTGATCACAACTTGCTCATGCGATAACGAAACTTTATGAAATTTGTATCGTGCATTCTAGTGAGCATAATTAACCGTTACAAGGCTTCGGGTTGGCTAAAAGGTCACTCAGAGGTATAACTTAAACATGTTGACACATTTAACCCCTGTGGTTTGTAATCTCTCACTTTCCTTCTTATTTAGCTTCGTATGATCTGTGATTTATTCGTTTGAAGGTATGAGCATCATGTAGGGCAAATGTAGAATATATTTATTCACTGTTGACATTTAGAACACGTATATTCACATACTTTTCATGTTTGTCAACTTTTAGTCCCTCTAGAATATTCTTTCTCACGTTCAAACATTATGACACGTGTCAACACATTATAGGACATGAATTTTCGAGGTGTTACAGTTAGTTCAACCGAACTTTTCCATCTGCATAGTATTTTTGAGCAAGTTCCTTGTAATATTGCCCACGAGCTTGCTACATATTTTTTTAGTCAACAAACAAATCCTCTGAGAAGTCTCATGGGAGGGTCTTACATTACAAAAATAGCAAAATCATTAGGTGTCTTAAGTGATCAGATTATCCAAGGATTATATCCACCAAAGGCACCTGGGATTGTAAATTTTAACACCATTAGGACTTATACCCACTTTGCCAAGTCCCTGGACACTTCCGGTTAACCCGAAAGGTCATAACTTTCAACGTTAACGCTTTTAACCCCTTGTAAACGAATTTGATCACAACTTGCTCATGCGATAACGAAACTTTATGAAATTTGTATCGTGCATTCTAGTGAGCATAATTAACCGTTACAAGGCTTCGGGTTGGCTAAAAGGTCACTCAGAGGTATAACTTAAACATGTTGACACATTTAACCCCTGTGGTTTGTAATCTCTCACTTTCCTTTTTATTTAGCTTCGTATGATCCGTGATTTATTCGTTTGAAGGTATGAGCATCATGTATGGCAAATGTACAATATATTTATTCACTGTTGACATTTAGAACACGTATATTCACATACTTTTCATGTTTGTCAACTTTTAGTCCCTCTAGAATATTCTTTCTCACGTTCAAACATTATGACACGTGTCAACACATTATAGGACGTGAATTTTCGAGGTGTTACAGTTAGTTCAACCGAACTTTTCCATCTGCATAGTATTTTTGAGCAAGTTCCTTGTAATATTGCCCACGAGCTTGCTACATATTTTTTTAGTCAACAAACAAATCCTCTGAGAAGTCTCATGGGAGGGTCTTACATTACAAAAATAGCAAAATCATTAGGTGTCTTAAGTGATCAGATTATCCAAGGATTATATCCACCAAAGGCACCTGGGATTGTAAATTTTAACACCATTAGGCTAACCCCTGTTCATATTTATACACCAACTCAACCATTCCAGTCGGAGGGAGCTCCAGTTATCTTAGAAAGTACCTCCACACAAAATTTACAACAATCATTGTTGCAGCTTCCTCAATCGTCTTTCTATCAATTTGATCTGCAACCACAGCTGCCACACATACAAGAACATATTACAACTAACATATCCCAACCATTAACACCGAACGTCTTACAAAGCTTCTCACCGTTAGTTTTCGAGGAGGATTCAACGATGCAAGAAACTTTGTTTGATGAAAACATGATGATCCAAGAACAGTTAGCATCGGAATCATTTTTGCAACCACCATTACAGCCACAGTTTTTCCAGTCACTATTAAACGAAGTAGAACAACAACTGCCACCAACTAATATAGCAGGCCCAAGTACGGTGCCTCAAATGAATCTACCTCCAGATTCAATGGGAGTCGAAGTGACTAAGTTAAACGATCAGATTCGAAATTTGTCTCAACAAATAAAACGGCTGACAGAAAGAAATAAATGGTTGGAAGACATGCTAAGACAATTAGCTGCTCGTATGCAACTGACTCTACCACCTCCACCACCTTATAGTTCTGAGTCTGAATTTGATTCATTACATGATTTATTTCAAATGTAAATTTGTTCACATCATAATAGACAATCAAATATTTTTTTTGATTAAATTGTTCAATACATACATTCTATTGTATTTGTGTTTTACCTACAAGTAATACATATATGATCATAAATATGAAGTTTATGAATCATAATCAGTTAGCACGACCAGTTAGACCACACCGAGTAAATGATAATGTGAAATATATTAAAGAACTAACAGATCCTACCAGACGATTATAAAATGTCATTTTGTTCTTAGGAAAAGTTAATCAATGAAAGTAGGAATGCTTTTACCTAGTCTATAGTTTTAGAGCTTTATCTTCATGTTTTGTTCAGGAACTACATGCATGCTACTTTAACTACTTATTTATCCTCTTTTGATCTTTTAAACGTATATGCCACTTATGTGTTAATACCTGACATGCTATCATTATGTGTTGATACTTGATTTATTATGTGTTTCATGATTCTATTCTGTATGTGTTATTCTTCACATATTCCCTTATGTGTTAATGCTTGTTTTATTATTCCCCAATATACATCTTTCCTCATGCATTTTACTTATATTTACCTTTACGAAGATTATGCTTCCACTTTGTTTGATCCAAATGCAATTAGAAGTTTTGTTTCACTTAAGTTTGAATCTTTGCTTGCTCTACCACATTCAAAGTTAATCGAATCAAGTCTGCAAACCCTATTCTACCTTCCAAATCAAACTCAATCTATTTTGATTCGATAAGCTCGACATTTCTTTTAAACCACTATACATGCATATCATCATACACGTTTTAGTCGTTTTAGTCGTTTTTATCATGACAATTTCATTTATATCGTCCGTATTTACATGCTCAACCTTTTGAACACCTTTACATGCTTAAATTTGTTATGTTTCAATTAATACTATATACGCAATCATTAGTATTCGTACTCACACTCATACTCATACTCATAACAATACATTTTATACTTATACTTATGCTCGTATTTATATTTATATTCATACGTTTCATGCTTATACTTATATTCATACGTTTCATGCTTATACGTATACTCATACTACTCATACGTTTTATGTCTATGCTCATACTTACGTGAATAATCATACCTAAACTTATATTTATGCTCATACTTTCATTCATACTAATGATTCATACATTCGTACCCGTACGTGAGTGGAATTCGAGGGATTTGCTTACGTGGGTCCTATACATACTTAAGCATGGACTTGCTTGTATACTAAATTTTTATACGTACACATTCTTTTTTTTAATTATGTATACCCTGATTCATACCCAACTAGTACAAGATATGCGAATCATGCGACGATCAAAATAATCGTGGGTGCACACGGGATTATAGTGATTGGCTCATGAGAACCATAGAGTGTACTACTGTGTATGGTAAGACACGGAACGTAACACGACACCGAATACGAAACGAACGTAACATGGTCAAAACATGGTGGATACGCCGCTGGTACTTCCTATATATAAGTGTTTTCACCACGTTACCAAACTTTCGTGAAACGTGCCATGAGAAATTCAGTGTTTTGTAGACCTTCTTGGACCTAATACAAATTTTAAACAACTCACAAACGCATTATATCCGATTATCCACGACGAGACTTCAATCTTAACACATCACCTTCGTCTATCCAATACTTATGCTATTGTTATACTCGCATTCGTTTAATCAATCATTCACCTTTATACTCCTATTATTCTCAATTATTCTTTTCTTTTATACGAACCTCGTTCACAATCAAGTCTGTTTAAACGTTCGAATCCCAACCTACCCCCTTACCTTATAAAACTACCTTGCTAATCTTTATTCATTTTGCCACCACCGTAGTGGTCGTTACTTCCAAAACCGCTTTATGTAAAACGTCAAACCTTCTCATTCCTCTTAATAAAACAAATTTTTACAAATATGCGATTTTGTACCATTCTTAAACTTTCCATGCAAACTATCTCACTTTTCATCAAAATACATACCGTTTTATACGAAAGCTTCCTTCTTAGGTAACACATTTTAAAATACCTCAGCATTGAGTTATTCAAACTTATTTAAACTCACTTGTCTATACACATACATGCATGTTTTACTAATGCTCAATGCCTCAAATCATTTTAGACAAACGAACCCTGTTTACAAACCTATCTTTTCGTTCCTCGAAACTTCATACTTTTCAATATATTTCAAAAACTTCCAAGTCTCGATTTTAGACAATCATTCTTCTAGCCAAAGTGCTTTTTCTCCAAGGTCTTCCTCTTAAATAAATTTCGGGACGAAATTTCCTAAAGTATGGGAGACTGTAACGCCTCGTATTTTCGTATCTTTATCCATATTTGTATTCTATTTTTCGAGGCGTTAATCATAATAAATTATTGTATACATACTTGTATTTGTACAATCAATCATTTAAATATATGATTTCTTTTACGAAACCGAAAAGCTTTAAAGATTTTTAAAAATTTTTAGGAATTTTTCTAGCTTAGCTCCCTTTTGTAAAAAGTACGTGTTTTAATCCATAGTAAATAAAAAAAAACAAATAGTGCCGTGAATAGTGTCATACGGAGATTTATACCCATTTTCCATCTCTTTTCTTCTCCAATCACTTTTTCCACCTCCTTCAATCACCTTTTCCACCTCCACTCTCCATTATAATTATTTTTTATTTTTTTATTATCTCCACCAATCACCTACCACCTTCTTCACCTATAAATATCAACCTTCTCCTACCATTTTCTTCACACCATTCTTCTCTCAATCTTCTCAATCTTCTCTTAATCTCTCTAAATCAAGAATTCTAAGAATTCTAAAAGAACACTAAGTGTTCTAACCATTCTTCTCTCAACCCCTCTAATTCTCTTAAAATCTTCCAAGCAAGGAAGAGAACTCAAAGAGTTCTAAATAAAACATTAAGTGTTCTAAGGAAGCTTTGAACCTCCAACTCTTCAAGGGATTACCAAAGGAACAACTTTGAGAAACTGTGAGTATACATGACCCTTTTTCCATTTTAAATCACTTTGGGTGCAATATGTATTCCTATGCAAAACACACTATCACGTTGAACGTTATTTTATGCACCCTCTATCCAAATTGAACGTGGAACATTTGATTCTTGTTAGACATGTTATGCTAATGTAAACATTCATGACTATATGCTCATTAACTTAGTACAGGCCTACCCTAACAATTATAGCGCTATAGGTTGTAACGCCCCGCCCGCTATCCTTGGGTATTGTTAGGTAAAACATGTTAACCTCCCGCTATACTTGGGAAAGGCACTTTAATTGCGTAAACATTGGTTTGGGCATGTAGAGTAACATCGTTTCGAGCATATACTGTTAACTAGTAATCATTTTATTCATGTTGGATATGAGCATGTTAATCATTTTAAACATATTATGTTATGAATCAAACTTGTATTCTTGCCAACTTTTTGTTGATTGTATTTTAATGCATATTGCAGGTTGTTGGGATTGAACCCTACCAGAGGAACAGATAATGAAAGCCAAAACCGGATCACAACAGTGGATTCACAATAAGCAACTGTTTACACTAAGTCTTCTCCCTTGAAAGTGATTATAACAGCTGATGGTCTTACATCCACTGTCCGGATACAACTGCTGCTGTTATTCAAAACCACTGATGAAGCCAGAAGACTGCTGAGAACTAAGCACTGCTGGTACAATCTACTGATGACAAAGCACTGCCAAATCAAGGACTGATCAACCTTGAGGAAAGCACTGAATTAAAGAGAGAGCAGTAGTTTAGTATGTCAACTGTTTTATGTATAGTCAGTGGTTAAGATTAGCAGTGTTTGTAAAAGAACAGTAGATACAGGTTGTTAGGCTGTTAGACGTCGCTTTCATGGTGAAGTCAGCTGAGATGCCTCAGTGGTTTGGATTGTCTATAAATGGAACAGTACTCTGTACTGTTACATTTGATCGTTTTGAGTGAGTTCTTCTCCTCAATTCAATCCTTTCATCTTGTACAACCAACCTTGGAGCATTAGGCTGAGGGGGAGCTTAGTTTGTAAGCTTGCATTATAATCTTTTGCTTTGATTTGTAATCTTTCAACTTAATGAGAAGCAAATGTTTATCAAAACTATTTTCCCTTTGATTGTGTTTACAAAGCTTGTTATTCATTTCCGCTGCACTTAACTCTGTTCATTTCTATTTGATTTGTTCAAATTATACAAACAAGCACAATCATGAGAGCCTTCGATCCTAACAATTGGTATCAGAGCCTGGACAGTCAAATTCGATCTAACAATCAATTTGACATAACAGTTCAACTCAAAATTCGTTGATACTAAGGTTGGTTGTATTTAGTTGAAAAACAGAGTAACGTGTGGTCAGGTTTAAAGATATTATTCAAATACTCTGTAAAACAACCAAGATGTCATAAGACACACAAATTTCACACAACATGTGAGGTCATGCACAAATCACTCATAGTTTTCAGATCTAAAACATGACTGTTAAACTATGTTATTATTTCTTCTCGTCAAAATTGATTTCAACTGTTGCTATGAAATTTGTGATGTTTTCATTATATTATATGATAAAGTATGAACCTCGGATTAACAAAAACCTATGTTCATAAAAACATTGATGTTTTTGCTAACGAAAAAGAGGGAAATTAAAACTTTAGTCACTTGATCTTATGTGTTGAAAAACAGGTTGAGATCCTCAAAAGGAACAAACCAACCTTGTTAAAGATACATTAAGAAAATCAGGGATAAAAAATGTCCAGATCATAGGTGATGTGAAATTTGGCATGAGCATGTGCATAGATGACCAAATCTCTCAAAACATTACTACAAAATGATTTTGGAATAAGTATTCCTTCAATAAATACCTACTAGTGAGTATTTCAGTACTTATGAATGGGAAGGGTAAAAAGGGAAGAAGATAATTATAAAAACTCAAAAAGTGTGTTTATCTCAAAACTTTTGAAGTCAAAAGAAAAGAGTATAAATACAAAACACTTAAGAGTCAAAAGTTGGGGTAACAATGGTCATTAAGCAACTGTGTGCATTCATTGGTTTAGGAAAAGGTTCAGGTACCAATAGTATTCGCAGAGAATAAACTTTCAAAAGGACTAGACAAATTTTCAGAATTATCACATAGTAACAAAATCTACACCAGGGTTTTCAGAAACTCATGTGATCTTGTGTCCTCATTTGTCTGTTGTCAATCAATCAACAAGAGAATGGTACCAAACAGTGGTCAAAATATATTTAAAATTTCATACCACTGTTGTCAAATCACTAACCATTTTCATAAGCTTGAGATTGATATGATTAGAAGTTTCAGTGAAAATTATACCAGATTCTTTTTTATGTTGTTTTCAGAAAATCCTTTATTTATTTTTCTAAAAGGATTTTCTCGAATAAGGCAGGATATATCATTCTTCATTTTTTTTGAATAATATATTTTGAACCCTTACTGGTTTTTGATAGTAAAGGTTTCAATCTCCTGTCAGGATGTATAACCTTTATTTCTATTGGTTGTATTATCCTCAAAACAGATTAAAAGGAATTTGGTACAAGTGTCAAGGTCATATCTAACTCAAGTTTGTCTTAAAACTGATCAAAGATTGATTACCAAAAGACATTGAAAAACTGGGGTACTCTTGTTTTAATCTACATATTGTAGCAAGAATGAGTAGCCTTAGTAAAAAGTTTACATCATCTGGGGTACTAAACCACTGTCAAGGAGTTGTAAAAACTTCAAAATGTGTAAATGACATGTGGCAAAACCTTGAATGAAAATTCTCAAAACTGTTGCTGACATAATTGTCTTTCAAATCATTACCATTATCTTACCCCTAACCACTGTTTTGCTCAAACATCTGTTTCCTAAATACTGTCTACTGCTGAAAGTCAGCCACTGATCCTTCAATTTCTTGGCAAGCACTGCTGTTCAAAATCAATGTCTTATCCACTGATATGCTATCTACTGATAGTAAAAATCATCCACTGTTATCACATTATTACCGTTGTAACTACTGAGGCTTGGTACATCAGTGGTTCTCAAAACAACTGTCCTCCACTCTTCATCCACTTCATCAGAGGTTGGCACGTGGTCAGTTTTTAGCCCTCAGATCTTTGTAACCGCTGCCACATCAGCACTCATTTTCCCTTAATAAAACCCTGATCAAAACCCCAAACAGGGTTTTACACTGTCGAATTGAATTCTAAAATTCTCTTCTCAAAGCAGTTTTCAACCCACCATCCCAAATCATTCTCTGTTCTTCTTCTTCCTTTCAAAATGACGAAATCAAAACCAAAACCAAAACCAAAATCACCATCATCTTCCAAAGAGGTCGCTCAAACGGCCGCTGAATCCGTTGAAATACCATACAAATCTCCTCATAATTATGTGGGTCTACTCACAAAACCCACAAACAAGCACACCTTCGATTCCATCATTGACATCTTATCTGAATCAAAGTAGAAAACTTTCATAACAACAGATGCTTCCATTTACCTGCAAACCCAGAGAGTTTTGGAAAAATGCTACGCTTGAAAAACAAGACGATAAAGTAATAGCCATCAACTCCTCCATACAGGGTAAAGCGATTCAAATTACTCCTCAATCCATCTCAGAAGTCTTTAAACTCGATAATCAGAAAGGTAAAACCTCATTCGATAAAACTGAGTTGAAAACTGATTTCTTAAAAAGGGGATATGCAGAACAATCAAAGGTAGATACCTTACAAAAAGGTTACTTCCCTTCTGCACCAAGGTTTTTATTTCACACACTTTTGATGTGTGTTTCAAATAAAACAACAGCTTTTAACGAAATACCATTGAAGATTCAATGTCTGGGCTATGCTATTTTAAATAATGAAAATTACAATTATTCCCAGGAAATCTTTAATGACTTGGTAAAAAACGTTGAAAGCAAAGCATTTTTACTTTTTCCAAGATTTCTAAGCTACTATTTTAAACAAAAATTTGAAAAAGAAAATGAAAATCTGCTAAAACAAGGTGTTTATTTTCAAATAAAAAGTTTAACACCTGAAACATTCACTAGAATGTTGGCACCTATAAAAACAAAAGCAGAGGTGTCTGAGCAGAATTTAGCAGCTACCACTGCTCCTCAGACATCTGCTGCTGAGCCCACTGCTCCAGGTGATCATAGCAGCACAACCACTGCTTTGAAACCCACACCTGACATTACCAAAAAGACCAAAAAGAAGTCTTACAAAAAGCCCACCAAACCCAAGAAAAAGGCAACTCTGGAAGATGAGATCCCAGAGCAACTGCCAGTGACAAAACAAATGTCACCAAAAACCACTGCTACCACTTCCTCACAGCAGTTGGTAGAAAGATCTCCACCCTTACCTCAAACTCCTCCTGCATCCTCACAAAAGGATCAGGTTGTAAGCACAGGGAACCCACAATATGAAGCTCTGGACCCAATCGGGTCCATCTTCCTCAGTCCTGATCCCAAGGACATGTCTCTTTCAACACCCATACCCTCACCAATCATAATGCCACAATCAATAATACCCTTGTTGCATGCAGTTGCTATAGCTCAGACACAAACCAGTTCCTCTCTATCACCTGTCACTGAGAGTATACTTCCACAAGTGACTGGGTCTGATGCTACTACCCCTGCTATCCCAGCAACAACTAAGGAGGTTACACCCCCTGAGTTACAAGTAACTCTCGGTGGTAGTTCAAGCGGAGCAGCAACTACAAGTGATGGATCAACAGATCTTCAGTTGGACAGTTGTTTCATTAGTAAGACTCCCTTGAAGGAAATTTCATCCATAGCACCTCTGGTAACCACTAGTGAGATCGTTTTGACCACTGGTAAAATAACAAGGTTATCAAGTGCTGAAGAAAGAAGTCCCCAGTACCAAGAACAAGGGGCATCAATGAGTGATTTTTGGGACTCAGTTCCTAAGTCACACATTGATACAACCACTGCTGGTGGGGAAACATATGATTCCAGTAAATCGGATGATGTTTCAAAATATCAAGAATTGGCGGGCAGAGTTGAAAAACTTGAAACATCGGTTGCTGAAATAAAGGATATGGTGCAACAACTGTTACAAGCTCAAAAAGCACAATCCACTGCTGCTCCAGCTCAAGCACCTGCACAAACGGCACCTGCTGCAAATGAGCTATGGAATGCATTTCAACCTTTGCTTGAAAAACAAAAACAGATGGCTGACCAGCAGCATGAAATACATGTGAAAATGCTGACAAACATGGTGGAGTCGAGATTTAAAGATACTCAAGCAGACATCAAAGCTATCAAGGTTCATCTCCAAAGCGCATCTGGAAAGGTTCCTTCCACTATACTCTTCATGGATAACCCCCTTCCAGATAATGCCAAAAAGGGGGAGAAAATCCAGTTGAAAAAGAAGGGAATAGAAGATGGTCTGTATATTGAACCAGAACAAGAAAAACAGACATCGAAACCACCTCCAAAAGGCTCAAAATCTCAAACTTCCATCCAAACAGCTGATACAGCAGTGGTTTCAAAAACAGCTATCCAAACATCTGTCATATCATCAACACACACAACTTCACCACACACCACCAAAACCACTGCCCTACCACCATCATCATCTACAACCATATCACCACCATCGCCTCCTGCCATAAAGCAGAAGACAGCAGATGTTACAACATCTGTTGTAATGACAACAGTGGTTGAAACACCATTTGTTTCAACACCTGTTAGTCAGACACTTTCCATCACTCAAACCACTGATCCACCCAAGACATCATCAGCCTCTCCTACAATAAAAAGGAGAAGGATTTTCATACCTGATGATTCACCACCAACATCAAAAAGTACTTTACCACTTTCAACCCCTGCTCAAAAGCAGAAGACATCTACTGACACATCAGTAGTTGTAATGACAATAGAGGTTGAAACACCAGTTGTTTCAACAGCTGTTTGTCAACCATACACCACTGCTCTCATCATCCCTACATCACAACCAAAACCCTCTTCATCCGTAAAGCTTCACAAAAGAAAAAGAGAAACAACTCAAGCCACTGATGAAAAATATGATCCTGTTGCCGCAAAATATCCACTGGAACTAGATGCTGTGAAAAATGAGATGAGACAATTTTACACCGAGGAAGATCCTTCAAAAAGAAGATTTCCTTCTCTCATTGGCTTCATAGTCCCAGAAAACATGGATGAATATCTCGAAATGAAAGCAAGGCAAGCAAGGATTAGAGCTAAGCTTGAATGTGTCACACCCTGGCTTTGCGGAAGCGTGGGTTTATTTGGTGTGACTTCTTAATACCATAGCTTAATCACATCAAAGCTATATGAATTTAAAACCACGATGATCATCCATTACTTCATGTTTTAGAAACAAAATACCACAACATTGTTTTCAAACGTCGACACATGCAACGAAAATGCAACATAACAAACTAAAAACATTGTTCAAAAGACACAACCACAGACATGAAACAAACACAGCTCAAGACTTGTGACTCGTCCAGGTAAAAGCCACAACTCCCAAACTTGGATAACATCGCACTTCTAACGCAGCTTGAAAACATAACATACCTCGCCAGATCCCTAATTCCCTGAAATACATGTAAGTTGGAAAAATCAACAAAAATGTTGAGCGAGTTCATGTATAGTGAGTATGTAAAACCTTTGTAAGTATAAAATCCCTGGTATGTAGCAAATAAGGAAATAAAGAGATCACCAATGGTTTGCAAGGCCATTGATATGTGTGAAGTGCCGTAGGAAGACTCAAACCTAGCAGATTTTTGCGTCGGGTACCAAGTCACCCCGAGGTCCGTTCTGTTGGGCCTGGGGCTGGGCTCGCTACACCTAGATAGATCTACCGCTAAAGACCCTCGGTCCTACAATGAGGATTAATGGCCTCCAGTTCCCGCCTACCCACTCACATGATCTAAGCAGTAACCCTCCTTATGCTAACCATACCATGTAAAAAGTATTCGTAATCATAGTAACATGTATTTCACCCCCGAAGTATAAAACTGAAAACAGTTAAGAGAAAAGGGGGGCATGAACTCACAGAAGTGCGTCTCGAAATAGTCAATCCCAAATCAACCTGCTGCGTGACGACCTACACGTACTAACTTCTATTAGACGGACGGCCGTGCCTTGGCTTAAGGTTTAACGTATTGTTGGAAAATAGTTAGACAACTATTTCGTGTTTACACTTCTAATTAATTAATAAATATATTCCTTCCCAAGGATGAGGGTTTGTGATACATGTATGCCTTATAATTCCGAAAATATATTTTAAGTCCCACTTAGAAAATATATTTAAATTTTGTGTCCAAAAATATCATGTTCCCAAAATATATGTATTTTTCATAGTATTTGTCAAGTTATATTATTTTACCCTAAAAATAATATAACTAGTTCACAAAGTAAGCAAATAAACACACAAGAGTTTTTGTATAAAATGTATATTCTAAATATATATTTATCAAACTTTATTTACAAAATCATCCTCCGAGACTTTGTATTTTTGTACTAAAAATGATGACGAAGTTTATTTTGAAAATAAAGTTAAAAATATATTTATAAACACTTGTCACAAAATATTTCTATGTGTTATATTTCTGGGAAAATTTCGCCAGAGTTTCCTCTGTAAACGGAGGTGTCCACGCTTACTAGCGTATCATTTTCTTTTTGTAAAATCATTCAAATCGACCAACAAATTACCAAACAATGTTACACTAGTCAAGTGCCAAAAAACAATGCATTTTTCATGACAACATAAACTTGGCGTTTCATAAAAATGCGTAGTAATTTAGTGGTGTGTTTAGTGGGTTTAGTCACCCTCCAAAATGCGTTTATTTTCGTAAGAATTTTGGTCTTGGGATTTTTAGAGGTTCACAACTTGTGAACTTATTTTACAAAAATATCCATTTACAACTTTTTCATGTCTTACAAGTTTACATATACTTATTTCTTGTAAAAATCATGACTTTTCAAAAACCCGTCTTTTAACTTGGTTTGTCTAGAAAAATCATTTGTAAATTCGGGTCTATAAGACCATCTACTCACATAGTTTATTTATTTTTCAAGAACTCATTTTGTTACCAAGTTTATGTGAAACATGGAGGTGATTCTTTTATGTAAAACATTTATCACCTCCTAACTTGTTAACATAAGTTTTTAATCTTATTTTAACAAGTTTAACTATGATGTTCAACATCATCTTACTAACAATCAACAAATAAACAACAACATCATCAAAACAACTTTATTTTATCAAGAGTTCTTCTTATTTCATCTTCATATTAGTTTTATGTGTAAGACTTTGTTTATGATCCTTTTAGTGTTCATGTGGTTACATCACAACATAACTATTAACCACTAAAAATATAAAATAAAAGATGATCCAAGAGGCTTACTACTAGCTTTGAAGCTAGGGAAGAGACACGAGAGAAAACGGGTGGATAAAGGCAAACTAGAGAGGTCCTTGACAAATCGTGAGCTCCACACTCTGTGATTCGCCTTGTAACACCTTGTAATGCACTTGAATTGGATAAGTTTGAAACAAAAATATAGTGGTGATGATGGGAGCGTTCGGCCGAAGTTATGTGGAGAAGGAGGAAAGGATTTTTGGTGAAGGTGATGGCTAAGAGTATAGTGTATTTATAATCCTAATTTCCTTTAGTCCAGTGGTTAATATACTTCACATAGTACAAACAAATATCACTAACACCAAGAAGAGATTGCATGGGAACTAAGGAAAAAAAGTCTTGTGGTTGAGATTAAAAAAAATCGTATGGTGGGGGGCCACATAAGGACCGATTTCATGCAATGGGGGGGGGGGGTTAAATTGTAAAGTTATTTGGTAACTAGGTCAATAGATGAGGGTGCTAAGTGTAAATGTTTAAGGTGGTGTAAGTACTAGGATCTTTTACACAATCCCAAAGATAATTTGCATGGGACTTGATGGATTCTTTTTGGTTGCATCATGGGAATTCGTAAGTTGAGAAGAGGGAAAGCATGTGTGCCGCCATTTTCATGGGGGGGGGGGGGAAGGTTTAGTTGGATTTCAATTGGATGGTTAAGGATTAGTTATGCTTAGTTAGGACTTAAAGTAGGTTGTTAGTGTGTTATGTAATATAACGGATGTTAGGGTGTTCAGGGACCCTAACTAGCTCAGAAAAGTGTAAACAATGTCATTGACAATATTTTTATGTCCCGGGTAGAGTCCGGTTGTTCTGTTGGATACTGATCCGTTAAAGTGTCAAGCAAAGCTTTAAAGTGTCTTTAATATTATTTTTAGTGACACGACAAATTACCAACACTTTGGAAAGTGTCTAGTATTATTTTACCCATGTTTT